>KQ990140.1:43396-64960 GCA_001598015.1 Dorcoceras hygrometricum
AAATGGTGGGAAGCAGTCGAGCCCACCATGACTGCCAATGGACAAGCGATGACGTGGCAGAGGTTTCGAGAAGCATTCTTGAAACAGTACTTTCCCATGGAAGTACGAATGCAGAGGCTCAGCGAGTTTGAGACCTTCACTCAGACCGCAGACATGTCGGTTGTAGAGTATACCTCCAAGTTCAATTCGTTGGGCACCTACGTCCCAACGATTATGGCGGATAACACTCTAAAGCTGCACCGATACAAGAAGGGTCTAAATAGCCGTATCCTGTCAGCCCTCGCAGTTTACCAAGCCACGAGTCTTGAAGACTTGATGGGAGCTGCAATCTGCGCTGAGACGAACATAAAGAGGCGGGAAGCGGACAACAAAAACAAACGCCCCCTTAATGCTCAGACTTCGCAAGGTGGGCCTAGGAACAAGCGGCCGAACTTCAACAACCGCGGCTCAGCTCCTACACAGAATAACCCGGCATTGCCCACTTGCTCCACCTACAACGTCATCCTGGAGACTGTCTCAAGCAGAGCGGTGCATGCTTCAAGTGTGGAAAGTTGGGTCACCGAATTGCGGATTGTCCGCAGAACCAAGGCGCAAAAGCTGGATCGAGCAATGCGGCTCCGAGCAAGCCAAGGCCTAGGGAGGATAAGCCAATGCTCGTGTGTTCGCAATGACACAGGAAGAAGCTGAAAATGCCAGCAACGTGGTGACAGGTACCATTTTCATCAACAAGCTGCCTGCTTATGTGTTGTTTGATTGTGGTGCTACGCATTCGTTCGTGTCTAGGAAGTTTGCTAAGAAGTTAGGGTTAGAGACTGAAATTCTATCTTAACCCTATAGAGTAGCAACTCCTACCAACACTACCATTGAAACATATAAGATTCATCGAGACTGTGAGATTTCGATAAACGACCATTCGTTCTCCGCAAACTTGATACAACTCAACATGGTCGAGTTCGATGCTATCTTAGGAATGGATTGGCTATCCAAGCACCATGCACTAGTAGATTGCCGAGGTAAGAGCGTGAAGCTCAAAATCCTCGATCAAGAAGAGTTGATATATCATGGTAAGAACAAGGAGAGAAAATCCCTACTTTCTGCGGCCCAGGAATGGACAACCATGAAGTCAGGAGCAGAAGTTTTCTTGGAAATGATCCAGGAAGTAAAAGAAGGAGATGAACTCAAGATAGAAGACATCCAAGTGGTGCAGGAGTTCACAGATGTATTTCCAGATGACTTACCTGGAAAAGTGCCTGATCGAGAAACCCAGTGTGTCACCTTGGGGAGCTCCAGTCTTATTCGTCAAGAAGAAGGATGGAACTATGAGATTGTGTATCGACTACAGAGAGTTGAATAAGATCACAATCAAGAACAAGTATCCCCTTCCAAGAATTGACGATCTTTTCGATCAACTCAAGGGAGCTACAACCTTCTCCAAGCTGGATTTTAGGTCAGGCTACCACCAGCTAAAGATCCGGGATGAGGATGTCTCTAAAACTGCATTTAGGACAAGGTATGGTCATTATGAATTCACAGTGATGCCATTTGGTCTAACCAATGCACCAGCGGCCTTCATGGACCTCATGAACCGTGTATTCAGACCATTCCTCGATAAATTTGTGGTGGTGTTCATAGATGATATACTTGTATATTCATCAAGTGAAGAAGACCAGAAGGAACATCTCCGAGTTACTCTCCAGACCCTGCGAGAGAAACAACTGTATGCAAAATTCAAGAAGTGCAAATTCTGGCTGAAGAGTGTGGCATTCCTAGGCCATATAATCTCCGAAGCAGGCGTATCGGTAGATCCAAAGAAGGTAGAAGCCATAATGGACTGGCCTGCACCTAAGACGGTGACAGAGGTTAGAAGTTTCTTGGGGTTGGCCGGCTACTATCGAAGGTTTGTAGAAGGCTTCTCTTCTATATCCTTGCCACTCACTAAACTCACCCAGAAGAACTCCAAGTTCAACTCGAACGAAGAGTGTGAGACAAGCTTCGAGACTCTGAAAACGAAGCTTGCATCTGCCCCTGTTCTGACGTTACCCGTAGGGGACAAAGACTTTACCATCTACAGCGATGCATCGAAAGAAGGACTAGGATGTGTGCTCATGCAAGATGGCAGAGTAATTGCGTATGCCTCAAGGCAACTGAAGACGCATGAACGCAACTACCCGACTCACGACTTAGAGCTTGCAGCGGTGGTTTTTGCCCTAAAGATTTGGTGACACTATATTTATGGTGCAAAGTGCGAGGTATTCACCGACCATCAAAGTCTCAAGTACATATTCACTCAGAAGGAATTGAATTTGAGACAAAGAAGATGGCTCGAGCTGTTAAAGGATTACGACTTAACGATCAACTACCACCCAGGAAAAGCAAATAAGGTGGCCGATGCGCTAAGTCGGAAGAATATGAATAAGGTAATACTATATTCAGTCTCAGCCCAACCATGCCTTAAGGAATTGATCAAGCTAAAACAAGATCAAGACCCCAGCTTGATGAGGCTGAAAGAACAGATTAAGGAAAGGGAATCGCCTGATTTCCGAACGGACCAAGATGGGATCCTTTGGATGAACGGACGACTATCTGTACCCGACGTCGATAACCTCCGTCAGGAAGTGATGTCTGAAGCACATAAGTCCAAATTCTCAATCCACCTGGGGAGTACAAAGATGTACAGAGATTTGAAAGGACACTTTTGGTGGAATGGGATGAAAAGAGATGTTGCTGATTTTGTTGCAAGATGCCATGTATGCCAACAAGTCAAGGCCGAACATCAAAGACCTGGAGGATTGTTACAACCACTAGAAATTCCAGAATGGAAGTGGGAAAACATATCCATGGAATTTGTAGTTGGTCTACCGAAGACAAGACTAGGCCACGATGGAATATGGGTAATCGTGGATAGGTTAACAAAATCCGTGCACTTTCTATCTGTCCGAATGAACTACGGCTTGGAAAAGTTAGCTTCGTTGTACATGGACAACATCGTCAGGCTACACGGAGTTCCAACGAGCATCCTGTCAGATAGGGACCCAAGGTTCGTATCTCGTTTCTGGAAGAGCTTCCAAGAAGCCATGGGAAGTAAGGTTACTCTCAGTACTGCTTATCATCCGCAAACAGATGGTCAAACTGAGAGGACCATCCAGACTCTAGAAGACATGCTGCGGACTTGCACATTAGACTTCGGTAGCAATTGGAGCGAACATCTACCTCTAATAGAGTTCGCATACAACAATAGCTACCACAGCATCATAGGGATGGCACCATATGAAGCCCTTTATGGACGGAAATGCCGATCATCGCTATATTGGGATGAAGTCGGATAAAAGGCTATCACAGGACCTGAACTCGTTCAAGAGACAGTGAAAAAGGTAGCCATTATCAAGGAGAAACTGAAGGCAGCCCAGGATCGACAGAAGAGCTGGGCAGATCTAAAAAGAAGACCTTTGGCTTTCGAGGTAGGTGAAAAAGTGTACCTTAAGGTTTCACCAATGAAAGGAGTATTCCGATTCGATAAGGTCGGAAAACTGAATCCCCGGTATGTCGGACCATTCGAAATCTTGGAAAGAGTAGGAACACTTGCCTACAGACTGGCCTTACCACCCAGTATGTCGAGAATCCACAATGTCTTCCATGTATCTCAACTAAGAAGATATATCACGGATTCTAGTCATGTTCTCGATGAAGGACCACTCCTCGTGGAAGGAAATTTGAATCAAGGACTGAGCTACGAAGAAGTCCCGATTAGAATCGTGGACAGAAAGGATCAGGTACTCCGACGAAGAACGATCCCTTATGTCAGGGTCCAGTGGTCCAACCACACCGAAAGAGAAGCCACATGGGAAGTGGAAGAGAAGATGCGAAGCCAATATCACTACCTTTTCGATAATCAGAGTAACCAAAGTTTCGAGGACGAAACTTCTTTTAAGGAGGGAGGGATGTGAACACCCGAAAATTCAGCTACAAAAAAAAAATTCCCCTGCTGGTCGAAAATCAGCAGGTGGTCGAAATTCAGCAGTTGATGGCACGAGAATGAAACGCCGTCGTTCGTGGAACCAGCAGTTGCGCGTCGAATTAGTTACTGAAGCGGGAAGGGTGATACGTCATCGTTTTGTGTAGTGACTACGCAAATTCAGCAGTTGGCCATTCGTGATCAGCAGACGAAGAAAGACCAGCTGGTGCGAGAAGACCAGCTGGAGAGCTAAACAATGATGACGTCAGCAGTAACGTCAGCAATCAGCAGGAAGCTACAGCGCAAATCAGCAGTTGGTACTGGAAGTTAGCGATAGCAAAACGATTCCGTTTGAATAAGTCGATACGACAGCGTTCGGCCTTCACGCTAAAGATTCAGCAGATGACTTGTGCGATGATTAAAACCAGCAGATGGCTACAGGTATCTCGAATCAGCTGTTGCAAGAGTCAGCAGGTACATTACTTAAAGGTAACCAGCAGGTACTTTTCAACGATATCAAAATGGTGCCGCTTGAATAAGTGGACACGACAACGTTTTGACTTAACGCTAAGGATCAGTCGTTGAGTTTGAAAAGAAATCAGCTGTGACCAACAAAGAATTCAGCAGTTGGACTTTTAGCAAGGCAAATCCAACAGCTGACGACTTAGCGAAGCAATTCCAGCAGCGACGCAAATTCAGCAGCAACGAAAAATTCAGCAGCGACGCAGGCTTCATCTTCTCCACGAAAATTCTCGACGCAAAGCAAGATTCTTTGTACATAAAGCTTCACCATGGAAATTCAAAAAGATTCCTCATGCGTACAAGGAAGATTTCGTGCAGTAACCGTCGAATTGAGAGAAGTAATGGACAATTAAAACTCGTAAATCATGCGCGCGTAACAATCGACATAATGATAGGGAATTAAGAGCCTTAATGGCGGACGCTCGACTTCCTCACCTCTGCGCCTATAAATACCAGAGGACGACCATAGAATTCCTCACACCATTTCGAAATCCACAGTCAGAAAAGCAACATTTCTTCGCGACAAAGTGCTGCGGAAATTCTAGCAGATTCTTAGCGAAAGTTCTGTGCAAGCGACGAACCAGCAGGTGCGAGACGTAGGAAGAATTCGTGCAATCGAGTTACTGCCAGACTTCGTTCAAACAGCAGGATTCGTGCTACCAGGCTTCACCCCATATTCGTAAACCAGACTTCTGGCTTCGCTCAGTTCACGTAAAATCAAACTTTGAATTGGTAAGTGGGATTTTGCTAATATGTATTTCGTTGGTTATAATACCTATATTCATTTCGAAAGTTCAGTCTTCGTCTACTGTTCGAGCACCTTTTGTTCAGTTGCTTTTATCTCATTCAAACTCCGCTTGCACTGATTTTTACTATCGTTATATGGGTCTACGAAATATTTCGGATTTCTGGGTTACTGTGTGTAACTAATGGCCTCGACCCCTTAGAGGAGCAAAACTTAGGGACTGATCAGTAAACCATAGACACGATTCTATCGTTATATGGGTTTACGGAATATTTCGGATTTCTGGGTTACTTGGTGTAACTAATGGCCTCGACCCCTTAGAGGAGCAAAACTTAGGGACTGATCAGTAAACCATAGACACGAAGTAATCATCAGTGCTATCTGTCAGGCTATGCTCTGTTATGCCATGCTATGCTCTGTTATGCTATGCTATGCTCTGTTATGCTATGCTTGCTCTGTTCTGCTATGCTCTGTTCTGTCTAAGCTCTGTTCTGAAATCTGTTGTTCAGTATATGTATAAGTATATTTGTATGCTCGAATGGTATCCCCCACTTGCTGAGTGTTTCCCCAAACACTCACCCCTTACTTCTCCACCTAGATAAGAATGAAAAGCAGGTAGAAGAAGAAGAATAAGAGAAATTCTGGGGTTTGGTTGAGATTAGTCGTTGGTTTGGTTGAGCGTAGCTCCTAGCAGTGATCTTCTATAATTGGCCGTGAGTTTTGTGCAGCTTTTGAGATCTGTGTGTTGTGTAGCAGGTTGCTATCCAGAACTCTCGGGCTTGTTTTGTAGTAATTGTTGCACAAAAGTATAAGGTACGGATCTGAGCTTGATGTAGCTGGGAATTGGCGTGAGATTGAATGCTAGATGGCTGTGGTGCAATGTCGTGGATGTGTTGTGTGCATACGTGATTCTGTTGATTGTTTAGTTGCTCTGTTTATGCATACATGCATTTCCCATATTGCATTCATATTGTCGTTACAGCCATTGTTCGTATATCGTATTGCTGTTGTTGATTCTTACCAGGATGCGTGGGCGAGCGGCAATACCGCATTCTCATCTCCCTGCTGGGATCGTTAGCCACCATGCGCCGAGTGTTAACTACCACAGTTCATGGGCGAGACAATGGCAGGTTGAGTTGTTTGATGCATCTGGTATTAGGGTGTTGTTTCGTGGCGAGTGGCTCATTACCACACTGTGAACACACCCCGTGGCCACTGTTGTTGCAGATTCTTGGAGCTGTGCTTGAGTTCCTTAGCTCCCTTGTTGGTTGAGCCTTCTGTTGTTATCCGGTGTCTCATGCATTGCATCTGCATTTTATCTTATGCATTCTTTTTCTATATTAGTTGCTCTCCGTACTGGGGTTTGACCCCATGTCCCTCTGGGGCTTGGTTTGTTTTCTTGTTTGTGTTGTTTTCAGGAAACCCAGGTTTTACAGCTGGTCGTGGCTTTAACCTAGCTGGTGGTGCCCCAGGAGGTGGTTAGCGTGTCCCAGTTGCGTATAGCATATATATATATGTATCAGTTAGCCAGGGGGATGCCCTGCGCTTCGTTATTGTATCCCATAGTTGGAGTCTGATACATGTTGTCGTTGGATGTTGTTATGCTTTACTGATTCTGTTGTGGTTGGATATTAAACTGGGATCGTATTTTGAGTATTCTTGTATTTTAAATTATATGTTTCAAACCGTCAGGCCTAAACAAAAAAAAAATTTTACCCACCTTTTGATAAGCTTCCGCATGTGCTTGTATGTTTTACTCTGTTTAGAGCACGAGGCCTGACATTTTTGGTATCAGAGCTTAAGCTGAGATAAGCTCAATTTCTTTTGATCACACTCGAGTCTAGGCACAGTGTTGTGGGTTGCATGTGCTTGACTGTGTGACTACGTGCTGCATATTTCTGTGTTATATTCTATCTATGCCGCATCTATTCTGTTTTTCTTGATCTTGTTGAGTGTTTTTGTAGATGCCGCCTAGACGTCGTGGTAGAGGTAGGGGGCAGTTTGAGGAATCAGCAGGACAGAACGAGGATAGGCGTAGTTCTCGCAGTCAGACTCGTGTTAGTGATGAGGAGGAGGAAGTTGGTGACTTGCCTCCCCCGGTGGAGCGGATGGACGTAGTGATCGCTCGGTTTCAGAGGATGAACCCTCTAGTCTTCAATGGTGATGAGTCCTATGAGGATGCGGACTCGTGGCTCCGGAACGTCATCTTTCTTTTCGATCGATGTCAGTATGATGATGAACTCCGTTTGAGTTTATTGATTCTACTGCTTAGGAAGGCCGCAGAGCGCTGGTGGCGAGGCGCTTCTAGTACCTTGGAGGAGACCGGTGTTGGGATATCTTGGAACAGTTTTTGCGAGACCTTCCGGCAGGATTATGTGCCCGAGTCTTATGTGAACGCTCGGGAGCGGGAGTTCGACCATCTGGAGCAGGGTTCCATGACTGTTCGGGAGTACGCTAGGAAGTTCTCTTCTCTGTTGGCGTACGTTCCCCATGTTTCTGGCCGAGAGAGGGCCAAGCGGACTCGTTTTCTTGAGGGCTTGAATGAAGAGTTGTATCAGATGGTTTTTACTAGTAAGCCCAAGACTTACGCTGAGGCTGTGGACAGTGCCATTGACATTGAAGAAGGTTTGTGCAGCCGTCGTGCTCGTCGGCAACAGGCACCGCGGGGTGGTCGTCCTGCTATTCAGGGAGCGCATTCTTCTCAATCCTCCCAGTCAGCTTATCAGCCCCAACAGCAGTAGCAGCAGCCACAGGTGGTGCAGCAGTCTGTCCGTCAGAGGTTTCGACCCCGAGGTCAACAGTTTAAGAATAAGTCGGGTTCTGGCTCTTCTGGTTCTGGCAGTTCGAGTAGCAGTGGATCTCGAACTGAGTTTTGTGGCTTTTGCGGTGGGAAGCATCCTTCCACGCAGTGTGTAGGTGTGCAGGGTTCCTGCAACCTTTGTGGTAAGTACGGGCATTTTGCGAGAGTGTGCCCGTCAGCTGGATCACAGCAGACCACGGCCCAGCCTCAGGGTCGTGGAGGTCAGTCTAGGGGTCGTTCTCAGCAGTTTCAGCAGCCCCGATTGGGTGAGACTCAGTTTAGGCCGTTTTAGCAGCCTGGCCCTTCGCGCTTTGGGCAGTCATCTCAGCCTTTCTTCTTAGGACCCCAGCATGCTCAGGTTAACGCCATCACGAGGGAGCAGGCCGAGGAGACACCGAGCCGGGTGATTGGAGGTACATGTCTTGTCTTTGACTTTCCTGCTCGTGTGTTGTTTGACACCGGTGCATCGCATTCGTTTATTTCTGATTCGTTTGTTGTTGAGCATGGTCTGTGTACCATTCCTTTGCACGATGCCGTTTCTGTTTCTACCCCTGGTGGTGTGAGCCTATTCTCCCAGGGGCCATGGGATTGTGCATTTTAGGCCTATGTCTGGTGAGAAGTGGGACTTCTATGGCCAGGATTCTAGATCGAAGATCCCGTTGATCTCAGCGATGGAGATTTTTAGCTTGTTGTCTTTGGGGAATTATGGCTTTATGATTTACGCTTTGGATGCGTCTTATTCTTCCTGCGTTCAGCTCAGTGACGTTCCCATGGTGCGACATTTCCCGGATGTGTTCCCGGAGGAGATTCCTGGTTTTCCTCCAAGGCGGGAGATCGACTTCAGCATAGAGCTGGTGCCTGGCACAGCTCCGATTTCGCGTGCTCCTTATCTTCTGGCGCCTGCGGAGTTGAGAGAACTCAAGGTGCAGTTAGATGATTTGCTGGAGAAGGGTTTTATCCGTCCTAGTATGTCATCGTGGGGAGCGCCCATATTGTTTGTGAAGAAGAAGGATGTCTCAATGCGGATGTGCATTGATTTTCGCCAGTTGAATAAAGCCACTGTCTTGAACAAGTACCCGTTGCCGAGAATCAATGATCTGTTCGATCAGTTGCAAGGTTCTGCGGTGTATTCAAAGATTGATCTTCGTTCCGGGTACCATCAGCTGAGAGTGAGAGAACAAGATGTCGCGAAGACTGTGTTTCGTACGAGGTACGGACATTTTGAGTTTTTGGTGATGCCGTTTGGTTTGACCAACGCGCCTGCAGTCTTTATGGATTTGATGAACCGAGTGTTCCGCGAGTTTATTGATCAGTTTGTGATCGTGTTCATCGACGACATCTTAGTCTATTCGAAGACTCCTTTGGAGCACAAGGAGCATTTGCGGATTGTCCTTCATACGTTGAGAGACCAGCAATTGTATGCAAAGTTTTCCAAGTGTGAGTTCTGGTTGGATCGCGTCGTATTCTTGGGACATGTGATTTCAGCCGAGGGGATTTCGGTGGATCCTAGCAAGGTTGATGCCGTTATGAACTGGGAGCGTCCCAAGAATGTTTTCGAGATTTGCAGTTTCTTGGGTCTGGCTGGCTATTATTGTCGTTTCATTGAGGGATTCTCAAGTATAGCAAAGCCGATGACTCAATTAACGCAGAAGGACAAGAGGTTTGTTCTGAATGAGCAGTGCGAGAATGCTTTTCAACTGCTCAAGGAAAAGTTGACTACTGCGCCTGTGTTTTGGCTCTGTCGTCCGGTTTAGGTGGTTTTGTTGTTTGTTCTGACGCTTCGCTTAATGGATTGGGTTGTGTGTTGATGCAGAATGGTCGAGTCATTGCGTATGCCTCGCGACAGCTGAAACCGCATGAGACTCGTTACCCAGTTCATGATTTGGAGTTAGCAGCGGTGGTCTTTCCGTTAAAGATCTGGCGTCACTACCTGTATGGCGAGCAGTTTGTGGTGTACTCCGACCACAAGAGTTTGCAGTATTTGTTTTCGCAGCCTGACTTGAACATGAGACAACGTCGTTGGATGGAGCTGCTAAAGGACTTTGACTGTGAGATTAAGTACCAGCCTGGGAAGTCGAACGTAGTGGCCGCTGCTTTGAGCAGGAAGGCTAGTGAGATGCTTGCGTCGTTGTACATCTCTAAGGATCAGGAGCATCTTAACACTACGGGTTGGAGATTTTACCCGGCTGAGGATTGCGTTGTGGTTTCATCTTTCCAAGTGGAGCCGCAGATTGTTTCTACCATTCGAGAAGCTCAAAGGACTGATCCGTCTATCCACGAGTTGAAGTTGAAGGTCAGGGCTGGCGAACTTGAGGATTATTCTGTCTCTTCCGATGGTTGTTTGCATTTCCGGGGCAGGTTAGTTGTGCCCAATTTGATTGATTTGAAGGAGGAGATCCTTCGGGAAGCGCACTGTAGCAGACATAGTGTTCATCTTGGTGCACGAAAGATGTACCATGCTTTGAAGCCGCACTTCTGGTGGGCTGGCCTGAAGAGTGACGTTGCTGGTTTTGTTTCTCGATGTTTGAATTTTCAAATGGTAAAGGCCGAAAGGATGAGACCTGGTGGTCTGTTGCAGAGTTTAGAAGTGCCCCAATGGAATTGGGAGCACATTGCTATGTATTTCGTGACGCATCTGCCTCGTTCCAGCAGAGGATGCGATGCCATTTGGGTGGTTATAGACCGTTTGTCAAAGTCTGCACACTTCATTCCCTATGGGATGACCTTCTCGTTGAAGAAGATGGCGAAGATGTACGTTGATTTTGTTGTTAGATTGCACGGTGTGCCTATTTCGATCGTGTCTGACCGAGATCCGAGGTTTACTTCCAGGTTTTGGAAGAGTTTGCAGACAGCTTTGGGTACCAGATTGGCAATGAGCACCGCGTATCACCCCCAGACAGATGGCCAATCTGAGCGAACTATCCAGACGTTGTAGGATATGTTGCGTGCTGTTGTGTTGGATTTCGGAGGTAGCTGGCAAGACGCGTTCTCTTTGGTCGAGTTTTCGTACAATAACAGCTACCAAGTGACGATTGGTATGGCGCCTTTTGAGGCTTTGTATGGCAGAAAGTGCAGATCGCCAGTGTGTTGGGAAGAAGTGGGGGAGAAGCAGCTATCTGCCCCTGACTTTGTGCAGCAAATGAAAGATCATGTGGATCTTATTAGACAGCGGATGAAAGCTGCCCAAGATCGCCAAGACAGTTATGCGAATAAGAAGCATCGACCTCTTGAGTTTCAGGTTGGTGATCGTGTATTTCTCAAGGTTTCCCCGTTTCGTAGTGTGATGCGCTTTGGACGCAAGGGAAAGTTAGCCCTCGTTATGTTGGTCCGTGCGTATCGGCTGTTGTTGCCGCCCGAATTGTCTTCTCTTCATGACGTCTTTCATGTTTCCATGTTGAGGAAGTATGAGCCAGATCCGTCTCATGTGCTTAGAACTGACGAGGTGGAGCTAGATCAGTCGTTGAGCTATCAAGAATATCCTTTGCAGATCCTCGGCAGAAAAGAGAAACAGCTGAGAAATAAGACCATTCCGTTGGTAATGGTGCAGTGGAGCAAACATGGAAGGGAAGAAGCTACTTTGGAGCTGGAAGAAAAGATGCAGCGCGAGTGGCCGCATCTGTTTGAGTAGCTGTTGAGCTAAATTGCCAGTAGTTTTTAGCTTTTGGTTGTATTTCTTCCCTAGTTGTTGTTGTTGTATGTTTTCTCAGTTATCTTGAACTCTTGGCCTGTGTTAGGCGAGTTTTGTTTTGTATTTTGCTGCTGTATCTCGTTTCAGAATTTTTGTGTTGATTTCGAGGACAAAATCCTTTATAGTGGGGGAGAAATGTGAGACCTGGATTTGTATTTTGTATGCGTGTGGTTAGAGCGGGTTTGGTTATGCGGAGTAGTAATCAGATTTGAGAGTTGGTCATCGCTGGTTGATTGTAATCAGTGCTGGTGATGAGATCTGGTTGTCCCGCGTTATTATGGGCGCGTATGTTAAATGTTCTGCGCGGGTAGTAAAGTGACGTCGTTTGGGAGAAATCAGATTTAAAGTTGCGCAAGTGGTTAGTAATGCGTGGACCGGTCCGATTTGTGTTTTGGTGTAGACCAGTGCGGTCCAAGGATTTTAGATTTGACTGGCTTACAGGCGTCAAATCTTAGTGTTCGGGCAAGGAGAGATGCGACATCGTTTAGCAATTCAGATTTGAGGTTAGCGTGATGACATGTACCGAGGGAGAGTGGACTTCTGTGTGACGTCGTTTGGCGGAGTTCCAAATCTCTTTTGGCGTAAGGTCCAGATCTGGAGTGGTGCTCAGATCTGAGTTGATATCAGCTTTGAGCCTGTGTCGTCGGTGGCTTCTGTTCACCAGATTTGAGCAGATTTAAGTTATTTAACACAGGACTTTTACCCTTGTTGGCGATATCTCTTCCCGAAACATAGAATATTTCCCGTGAGAAACTCTGTTGCGATACCCTAGTTACTGTTGACCGAACCTTATCTTCTTCGATTCCCGCGGTAGACGGCGAAGCTTTGGACAATTGAGGTAGCGTTGGACTCCTCTTGCAAAGCTCTATCATTCCATACCACTTTGGGAGGCTGTGATCAGCTAGTTGAGGAACGCGAAGTTGCTGCTTGGTTGCGCGTGGTATCGTACAGGTAGAACTTCGTTCCTTTGGTGATGAGATCTTTTCCTAGCCTCGAATTAAGCTCCCTGCTGAGTTGTGTTGTTGAGATTAGTCATTGGTTTGGTTGAGCGTAGCTCCCAGCCGTGAGCTTCTATAATTGGCCGTGAGTTTTGTGCAGCTTTTGAGATCTGTGTGTTGTTTATTTAGCAGGTTGCTATCCAGAACTCTCGGGCTTGTTTTGTAGTAATTGTTGCACAAAAGTATAAGGTACGGATCTGAGCTTGATGTAGCTGGGAATTGGCGTGAGATTGAATGCTATATGGCTGTGGTGCAATGCCGTGGATGTGCTGTGTGCATACGTGATTCTGTTGATTGTTTAGTTGCTCTGTTTATGCATACATGCATTTCCCATATTGCATTCATATTGTCCTTACAGCCATTGTTCATATATTGTATTGCTGTTGTTGATTCTTACCAGGATGCGAGGGCGAGCGGCAATACCTCACTCTCATCTCCCTGCTGGGATCGTTAGCCACCATGCGCCGAGTGGTTAACTACCACAGTTCATGGGCGAGGCAACGGCAGGTTGAGTTGTTTGATGCATCTGGTATTAGGGTGTTGTTTCATGGCGAGTGGCTCATTACCACACTGTGAACACACCCCGTGGCCACTATTGTTGGATTCTTGGAGTTGTGCTCGAGTTCCTAGCTCCCTTGTTGGTTGAGCCTTCTGTTGTTATCCGGTGTCTCATGCATTGCATCTGCATTTTATCTTATGCATTCTTTTGCTATATTAGTTGCTCTCCGTACTGGGGTTTGACCCTATGTACCTCTGGGGCTTGGTTTGTTTCCTTGTTTCTGTTGTTTTCAGGAAACCCAGGTTTTACAGCTGGTCGTGGCTTTAACCCAGCTGGTGGTGCCCCAGGAGGTGGTTAGCGTGTCCCAGTTGCCTATAGCATATATATATATATGTATCAGTTAGCCAGGGGGATGCCCTGCGCTTCGTTATTGTATCCCGTAGTTGGAGTCTGATACATATTGTCGTTGGATGTTTTTATGCTTTACTGATTCTGTCGTGGTTGGATATTAAACTGGGATCGTATTTTGAGTATTCTTGTATTTTAAGTTATATTTTTTAAACCGTCAGGCCTAAACAAAAAAAAAATTTTACCCGCCTTTTGATAAGCTTCCGCATGTGTTTGTTTGTTTTACTCTGTTTAGAGCACGAGGCCTGACAGCACCTCATTATAGCAGCGCAAAATTTTTAATTTTTCAATAGCAGCGCTGTTATTTCCCATTTTTCGGTCCTAACAAGTGGTATCAGAGCAGGCTGTTCTTGAACGAGCATTTATTTTAAAACGCATGTGCTATGTTTTTAAATTGTTTTAAATGTTTTTGAGAAGCTTATATTATGAAGGCCAGTAGAAAATGATTTGTTTTATAGAACTGTTTTCTCTTGATGAACTGTCACGGAATGCGCGAGTTCCGTGCAGATGCCAAGATCCTATTTCGGTTGGGCTATAAGTTCACCTGGAGCGAGGCTCGGTGACAGCACATGGGACGAAATAGGAGAAATGAAAATCTGAGCTTTAGTTGTCACATTTTCTTTCTGGTTCTTCATCTGTGAGTAACTCAGTAGCACATTTTCTGTTTTGAAAGAAAGTATTTTCGTATGCTCTGATAGCTTTTCAAACTTTCTGCGAATTTCAGCTGGTGCTTCATTTTTTAAATGATTTGAGCTTATATTATAATAGATAAGGAGAGTTATTATTAATCTCTCGTCTGCATATTATAAGCTAAAGCAGAAGCATATTTTCAGCTCTTTCAAAATCATAGCATATTGTTGCATTTGGTTCTTCCCAAAATCTGTTTTTGTTTTTCAAATTTAAAATTCCTGATGTCACGTTGTTTTTGTTGTGACAGTATAGGGAGAGCTTTGATTTAAATTTCGGAAAGACCAACATTCAAACCCTTTTTGATTCCCACAAAAAGGGAGAGAATTGTTAGAACATGCATTTGTTATTTAAAGTTTTGTGTAAATCAAAAAGGGGGAGATTGATGGATCTGTGTCAACAGATCCAGATTGAATTTTGAATTACACAAAACTTATTATTGTGTTTCTAATTGGACCAGCTGATGCGCAAAGAAGTGAAAAGTAGAAGTCTGGAAGACGCAAGTGGAAGATGAACCAGATGGAACGCTAAGGATAAGATGACGTCAGCAACATCATCAGACAACAATATGGATCAGCGATGATGACGTCAACAGTGATGTCATCACAATCAGCAGTGAGCTACAGTACCACCAGTCGATGGTACTTGAAGTTAGCGATAGCAAAACGATGTCGTTTGGATAAATGGATACGACAGCTTTTTGCCTTCGTGCTAAGGTTCAGTCGATGGATTTTGCGATGGTAATAACCAGCAGGTACATCTCTTAAGGGAAACCAACAGGTAGCTACAGTAGTTTGTACATCCAGACGAGAGCTACAGTTGTTTGTTCATCCAGACGAGAGCTACAGTGTTACTTAACCAGTCGAGGATGTATAGCTAACGATGTCGTTTGGATAAGTTAAAACGGCAACGTTTGAACTAACCAGTCGTTGGGTAATCCAGTTGCAAGCTACAGTGATCCAGTCGAAAGCACTTCAAGACCAACGACTGGTGAACCAGCTGCAAGCATATCTTCACCAGCTGGTCAACCAGTCTCTAGCACATCTAGACCACCAGCTGATGTTCCAGTCGCAAGCTACAGTGATCCAGACGCAAGCTACAGTGAATCAGAAGTAGAGCAAAGAAATTGAATAGATGAATCCAGCAGTAGCGCAAAGAAAGAAGAAATCAGCTGTTGCAATTAAGATATCAGCAGAAGATCAACAGAAGCTAACAGTTGTTGAAGAAAGGCAAAAGCTGATAACATACGTTGATCAGGTTCAAGCGAAGCAGTTGACGAATTATATTATGAGCCTAGTTCAAGTGTTGAAGACGACAAAAATCTTGCAAAAGAAAGGACACAAGGACAACTCCCTGTCGGTACTTTACAGAACATATTTCAAACGGGAAGAATTTGTGTCCAATGGATTGAATTTGAACAGAGGCTATTTAAGGGAGAAGATTTGAAGTAAGATGATGATGATTTTCGTGAGAATTCAAAGGAACAAAAAGGGAATAAAAACAGAGATGAAGCAGTCGACCGCCATTAGAGAGGAGCGTACTACGAGTGTCGACTGCTGAGTCTAAATCAGCTTTTGTAGAAGCATTTTCCCAGAGTGTGATTTTTATTCATTTGAGAGTTGAGCTATACACTGTAAAATCTCACACACACAAATTCACTCGCATATTTTAAGAGATGTGCGGAATTGATTAGCGAGTGAATCACAAACCCAAAAATCAGATCCCGTCCAAGCACGAAGACGTTAAACTCTGTGTATGTAGTCTTTGAACAGAAACATTAAACAAGTTCTTGTTGAAACAGACGAGGACTGGTGGAGTCTAGGAGTTCTCGCAGCTGCTGGTTGCGAGATCGGGTCTGTACACGTTGTGTAGATCAAATCTTCTAGTGGAACCTTCCGAGGAGGAAGAAGGGGAGACGTAGGACATTGAAGTCCGAACTTCCATAAACAAACAGCTGGTCCATTTCTTTAAGCTTTCCGCATATGCATTTTACATTTAGCACTCATGCATACACCATTGCACACACAGTAAGTCGAACAGATTTCTGTTTACAGAAATCTGTTTGCAACGTTTTAAAATTATCAGGATTCAGTTCTGGTGTTTTCCGCATGATTTTATTTCATACCAGATCTGTCTCCGGTGCTCTGTTTTAATGTTCAAGAACCAGAGGTATTGCACCTCATTATAGCAGCGCAAAATTTTTAATTTTTCAATAGCAGCGCTGTTATTTCCCATTTTTCGGTCCTAACACGTTCAGATACTACCTTAACAGATCTCACAGGTGCGAAAAATCACGGCCTAAGCAACCAGATTCCTCCTGGCTTCTTCAACCTCGGCAGAACACACCTAGGAACACAAATCTGTTAAGGTCACTCAACATACGCACAAATCTGGACATAGCAGCTTAATATCTAAGCCCTGTAGTTCACGCAGCTACCCAAATTCTCATAGAACTCTAATCAACCTTCCGACAAAGCTGAAATCTGCAAGAATTTACTTACACAAAGTTGCTAACAACGCAGGAGAACCACTGCTCCAAACTCATGAAGCCTCACGAACTCTGCCAACTTCGCTTCCTTCTCCAACAGCGATTTAGCACCTCTAAAGGGTAGCAATCGAAAGAGCTAAACAAGGGGAGTTCAGCGCCACCTAACTCATCCAAAACAAAGGCTGGAAACGGCAGGAATCGACGGAAGAAAATGTTCGAGTGAACAGTAGCTAAAACGAGGGTTTCAAGAATGTTGGGGAAAAGCAGAGGAATATCGGTGTCTAAAAATATCCTAAGTGTTGCTCAACACTTATATTAATTTCCTCAATTCAATAGCTACTGAACAAGCTAATCACCAACAAAAACAGATTCTTGCAACAAATCCTAGCACTAAACAGATTTCTGAAATCAACGCTCACACGCCCATCAGATTCCAGCGTTAACGGTAACTCTCGCGCAACAATCTCAACGAGAGCGTATCGATGAAATCTGGAACATCTTAACGTTAACTAATCAAAACGTCAGCTTTCCAATAAAACAGATCTCAGTGCTAACACACCAGATCCCTCACTCGCGCAAGACAACACACGCTAAATGCTAAGGATCAAAACGAAGACGCAGCAACTTAATAGAACGACTTCGCATCGTTCAACCAGATCTCTCCCCAAAGCACAACGCTAGCGCTCATCGCTGGTCGATACCGCGACATTCGAACACGCTACACCAGATCTCTCAATCCAGCGAAACCAGATCTCTCCTCTGAACGCATTAACGATCCATTAGTCAACACCACAGTTGACCAACGTGACATCTGCTAACGTCACACACTAGCGCTACCAGATCTCTCGCTACTACCAATAGCGTTGACCGGCGTTGACGTCTGGAACTACGAAAATAGAGCGCTCAACTCTCGTGACACTCTCGATCATCCAGATCTCACCAGAACGACAGCGTTTCACTTCTTCTCACGGCAATTCACGCTAACACTTAGGGAAACCAGATTTCTATCACAAATAAATCAATTCGACTCCAAATCACTACCAGATTTCACCCGATAAATCCTGCGACTAGAAATCTGAAATACTCTACAAGAGATCTGAATTCTCAAATCAGATTTCACCAAAAACCCGAAATTCTGGAATTCGAAAATCTTAATTCTCGTGACTAATCTAATCCCAAAATATGATTAATCACAAATCTTGAAATCTGATTCCTCACACAAATGAACGTTTTATGATGATGACGGCGATTCATTTTGGGTTGAAGGTGAACTGGAGTAAGGTTCTGTTCGGTGTGTTGAAGGACATGGTTGATAAGACGCAGAAGAAAGCCAAGGGATATGCTGAACAAATTGGTGTCCTACTGAAAAGCATCCCTGCAATAACAATGGGAGAAGCCGTCCCTTTTCCAACATCAAAGATTCTGTCTATCAAGACAGTAAACACTTATATTTCCATGAATCACACGATTGATTCTCGTGGCCAAAGTGATGAGCCTGGGATGGCTGCTGAGGCTGTTGTGAAGAGGAAATCAAAATCCAAGAAGAAGTCTTCATCTGCTGATGAGACACCTGTTGAGGTAATCTCTGAAATTGCTGGGTCGAAGAAGTGACCAGCCACTGAGGGTAATGCGCCTGTTATTCCAAAGAAGAGGCGGACTGTGAAGACCAAACCCTCACCTTCAAAGGTCAGTATGGATATCGTGAGTGTGGCGCAGGATGTTGTGCCAATTCAGATTGTTGAACCAACCCCTGCTGCGGCAGTTGTACAATCTCCTGCACCCAAACGCAGATACCAGAAGAGAAAATTTATTCTGTCAACGGGCTCAGATGATGAGACTTTGGATGAACAGGAATCTGTTAAGGAAACTACTGAGATTACTGATAAAGAAACTGTTGTGAAACATACTGATGAAGTAGATGTTATCATCGAGCAAGTGCTTGAGGAGACTTTGTTGTTGACAACAGATGAGACAGAACTGGGTGATCAACATATTGATGAGACGGAGATTGGAGATGATTTTGAACAATGGTTAGATGAGTATTTTAAGGATTATGCTTCTAGGGACGATGAGCCAGCGATTGGATCAACCAGTGGGTTGGATAGAGGAACAAGAACAAAAGAAAGAGTTGCTTATGAACAGTCGTTGGAGATGGTTGATGAGACAGGGACTACTGTAGAAGCTGATGGCAGTGAGCAAGAGGTGGCTGGAACGAACACTGAGAAATTTGTCGGCAGCAAGCATTCTAATGAAGAGCAGATGTCTTTGGATGACCTGCTAATGCAAATCTCTGAAGATATGATGCTGCCGTCAGTTACTGTAGCTGAGGTTATAAAGATTAGACTTGTAGAGTCAATCGCAATCAATGAAGTACAGGAACGCGACTGGTACTATGCCAATCTCCCCAGGATATCCACACATGATAAAGGGAAGGAGCCCTTGGAATAGGATGAGCCTGTCAAGGGGAATCCTGCCCGAGAAACGGTGGAGTTGATATGCGGGGATGTTGATTTTCAGCTGCGTGACCAGGTTATGAAGGATGTGGTAGACTTCTTTCATTCTTTTTCTCTCAATAAATTATCTGACCTTGATTCTTTGCGTGATTTGAAAGAGAAAGAAAAATTGATGTTGGATTGGGCGGAGACTGATTCTCTGGAGACCGCCGTTAGGAGAAAAATGTATATACTTGCAAAGTATAGAGAGATGCTGTTGAGAAAATTTTTGGATTCTCATCGCCGATACTTTGCACCAGGCCAACCATGGACGGAAATGGCCTCCCAAATAATTGATCTTCTGTCTGTTGCTCATTCCAAATCCCTTGAAGATATCTTGGCACAGCAGAAGGAACATGGCATAATAACGGACCGAGCGAGCTCCTCTCAACTTTTTAAAGATCTTGCTGACAATAGTGGTGCGGTCCTCGCCCAATTTTACTCCATGGCCAAGTCCACTTGTTGGGTACGGCCAATGATCTTAATTGATGGGATTTGGACGCCCATACAGGGCACTGATTACTGGAAGAGTAGCTGCAGATTGTCTCTATTTGTGAATAGGAAGCAAGTGCCAGAGAGCGTGGTTGACACAACTTTTGTTCCGCATGGCTTCTTCATAGAGCCAGTACAGTATTGGGGAGCCGCCCCGTCTTTGATCAAAACATGGGGATGGGCCAGAGTCTGTACAGAGATTGTTAGATACAGTATGTTTGGATGTTTGCGCCCAGTTAGTGAAAATTTTTGCAGAGATATAGTGGTGTATAGTTCGGCAGTTGATATTCTTGAGAAACTTCCCACAAGTTTTCGCAGTATCTTTCAGCAAGGTGTATATACAAACCAGTTTTGTTGATTACTTCAGTAACTCAGATGTACAGAATATTGCAGAGGTGGATCTAGTTTCTTCTGATGGGTCAACAGTTTACCGCTCTCCCTCTCCACAGCATGATTCTTTCATCGAGGCAGAGTCTGCACAACCAAGTTACATGTAGCATCTTATTCAATGCCGTCATTTTCAGTTTCTGACCCTGTTGCTCAGGTAGAGTTTATTCAGAGACCAGATTCTCCTACTCACACTGATTCTCCAATGCGCTTTGACAACGATGATATTCCCTTGGATGCCACTACCAATCATCAGATATTATTACCAGTTGGTCCTACTGAGTTTAATGCAGCCCTCGATGACCTCCGGACTTTCATAATACAGCGTATTGATGATTCCAACAGTGAGATATTATCTAAATCAATACACTTGACAGAAGTTTTCGAGAAGCCCTGCTACAACGAGATGAAGCCTATTGACATTCGTTACATAGTGTTTGCCAAGAAAATCAGAGGCAAGGTGATGTCCAGCTAATTCATATAAATGAGTTCAAGAAGGGTGTCCTGGCTCATGGCGCCACTGTCATTGCCGATTTAATGGATGTCAAGAAGGAGGTTCGAGCGATCGATGCGAAATTAACTCTTTTGGATGGGCAAGTGGCTGCTACCCGCAATGATTTATTAGACTTTCGTGCTCAGGCACAGCATACCCTCAATATTATTACCGACCAACTGAGCGAACTTGTTGATTATATCAACCGTGGTGGTAATGACAAAAAGGGGGAAGGAAGTAGCAGCCGCCCCCAACCACCTCCTGATGATCAAGGTGGAAACAGTGGAGGCAGAGGAACTGGTGATGGAGGCAGAGGAACTGGTGATAATGTGCGTACAACTAGTATTGTGGAAATACTTATGGATGCTGATAGAGCCAGAGAAAGGAGCAGAAGGAATAGAAGTGGATCTTACAAGCGAAGAAGATATTGAGGATTGGTTAGGAGAGGATTATTGTTTATCGAATTAATGTTGATCTTTTGTACAAATCTCATGTACAAATTCCTCTATTAATGCAAGTTTGATTTTCAGCAGTCCGTGTGAAATTTATTTTTGCTTATTTATATATCTCGGCTGCTAAGTTTTGTCATCACCAAAAAGGGGAAATTGTTAGGATAAAATTTACAGTTTTTGTGATAACAAAAAGAAGAAAATATTTGGACTTAACGATGAAATTCGAATTATCTTTTCATGGATATAAGAGTTGCTGACAACAGTGATCAGGTTATATCTCAGATATGTTATCGGGTTGTTCAGTTTCGGGTTCTGAGACAGTCGGGTTATCGAATCAGTTATTCGGGTTATCGGGTCAGATATCTACTGTTGAAAGTGCATTAAGAGTGATGGTTTCTATCAACAGACATTGTGATTGAATCAGAGGTATCTGACAACAGAAGTCGTTATTGAACTACAAT
>KQ990140.1:69610-86136 GCA_001598015.1 Dorcoceras hygrometricum
TAGTGAAACCTTCCTAAAAAGGAATAAGGGGAGACGTAGGATATTTATATCCGAACTTCCAGAAACAAATTCTCTGTCCCTTAACTTTTACATTACGTATTTATTTACTGGTTTATTATGTTCACTGATTTATTGGCTTTATTCCGCACATTTTTGTTAGCCAAGAGATCAGCCATTAAACTGAGATATCTTAAGTCTGGTAACTCGGACATAAGTTAAGTGGTGCTTGTAAAAATAGTTTTAAACGGTTTCGAAAATATAAAATACCAAGGAGTTCATTCAACCCCCCCCCCCCTTCTGAACTCCTAGGGCTGTTTTCGTGCCATATTGATCTGATTGCCATATTGATCCTATCAAATCAATATGGCTCAAAATAGGTTTCTTGTAAAATTATTTTAAACGGTTTCGAAAATATAAAAAACCAAGGAGTTCATTCACCCCCCCCCCCCCTTCTGAACTCCTAGGGCTGTTTTCGTGCCATATTGATCTGATTGCCATATTGATCCTATCAAATCAATATGGCTCAAAATACAGGCCTAGGAGTAGGATCAATATGGCTTGAAATACAGGCCTAGGAGTTCAGAAGGGGGGGTTGAATGAACTCCTTGGTATTTTAAAATTTTCGAAACCTTTAAAATAATTTTTACAAGCACCCGCTTAACTTAAATCTGAGTTACCAGATTTAAGGTATCTCAGTTTTAATACTGATTTCTTGGCTGACAGTAAATGTGCGGAAATAAGCCAATCAATCAGTGAATAGTTAAAGCAATAAGTAAATGCAGTAATGTAAAAGAGTAGGGTCACGAATTTGTTTATGGAAGTTCGGATGTCAATATCCTACGTCTCCCCTTCTTCCTTTTCAGGAAGGTTCCACTAGAAGAATTTGATGTTTACAGCCTCTGTAACCACCCAGTCACCGAGCCTCGCTCAAGATGAACTCCTAGTAATCTCCAATCAACCAGCAGGCTCAGCTGCTGAATACAACACTTATTATTTTTATTAAACGGTTTTATGTATCACGTTTGTTACAGACTCAACAATGAATATAACAATGGAATACAAGTTTAAAGAGTGTTGTAATCTCAAAGGTAATATCTGTGAAAGCTTGAACAGTGAAGTGTTCTTCGAGATTAGAATACTGGACTTAGAACAATTTTACGATGAAAGCGTCCAGTGAATGTATGAGCTTTTTCGTGAATGATACGTCAAAGCAATAAGCTCAAGAACAATGGAGACTAAGAATGGCAGAGAATCAGAGCTTCTTCAATTCAAAATTCCAGCTATTTATACCCTTTGTTCTCAACGGTCATTAGAATCTTGCCAAGGAAACAAAATCCCTTTGAATATCTGTCCATTGCAAATCCTACTCCACTCGAGGTAAATTTCTCTTCGTCAGAGCCAAATTGTCGTTATACCATATTTGTGCTAACACCGTATAACGTCCTCTATATACTGTGTACTATTTACCCAGAATAGTACTGACAGTGTCTCCTTAATTCTAGGCAATTGTACGATTCAATCTTCACCATTGATTCTTTCCAATATATACATTGATAGCGCTTGAATTGATTCGTCGTTTGCGCCTGAAATCTCTTTCTGTTGAAACAGTTCTTCCTTTCTTAAATAAGAAGACTATCTTCATGCTGATTTGAGTAAACGTAGTTGCCACATCAGATTGTATCAACATCTGAAATAGGTAGAGATAACTGTGAATGTGCAACATCTGAATGCAAGAACTGAATGTAGCAACTGATACTATTCTGATATCTGAAAGCTCTGTTAACCCAAAATCTGAATACTCCCAACAAGTCACTTCTGATTCAAAGTAGCTTTGTCAAAAACTGAATACATCCACTTCTGAAGTACTGAGATCTGAGATAACTGAAAAGATACCGTTTACGACTGAGATACTCGAAACTAAAACAGTATATCACAATCTGCTACTCAAGTCTGAATGCCCTATGCTTCCAATAATAGATCTTCCACTGTAGCTCACTTCTGAATACACTGTTCCCAAAATTTGAACTGATCCAATAAGCCAAATCTGTTTCAAAACATTGGCCTGACAACAAAGAGTGACGTCACGTCTTCTGAACTTCAAAACACTGAGATGACGTCGCTATTTCTGAAAATCAATTCGCACTGGGATGATGTCACGACTTCTGAAAATCAATTCGCTATGTGATAGTCCACCCAACATCTGAATTATGCTTAACTGTTAATGACTACAACTTACTGACTGTCCAGATGTTACTTTTGAATTCAGCACTTGTCTTATTTTTGTTATCACCAAAACTAATAAATTTTACTGTATCACACTGGCTTTGACAAAATTCATCTTTTTGAATTTGCATATACCAGATTTTGACTGAGTACAGGTCTCTCCGGAGCTTCTTTCACCAGCATTGAAACCTAAGCCAGATTTGTCATTAAGTGGATTTTGAGTCTCATGCAACTTACTTAGAGAGACAGAAGACTGGGTCCAGGAGCTTGTTGGAGTGCAATAATTGCCCCTGCTAGGTAGAGCGATTGAACCGTGGTGCTTGTGTTGCTATACGGTTTAAAAGATTGGAGTTGCACCGTTACCACCAGCTATAGCTTTTGGTAAAGCGGAAAGCGCTCGGTCCTACAAGCTCATTACCAAATTTAATCTTTCGCTTTCTGATTCGAGCTCACAGGATCTTAATCTCAATTATTCATTCTCAGTCTTCAGCTTACTCAACTCGACTTGTAAAAGTCAGTTTCACCAAGTTGAACAGTGCTTGGTTCTACTGAGCTATTTTTTAAATCCATGTTTTCAGCTTTGACTTCCTCGAATATTTGAGAAAGCTTCTTGTACTCATGGACCATTTCATTGAGTGTGTTGATTAGGTCCTCCCGTGTGAATTCAGTGTTGGAAAAATCAAATACCTCGTCATCTGAAGGTTGATTAGCCATTAGGCAATGAACTTCCTCTTGTTCACTATCGCTTGATGAAGAGCTACTGGATGAAGAATCAGAATCTGAATCTGCCCAGTTTTTGTTGCTTTCTTCTGCAACAAGCACTTTTCTATCATTCTTTCTATTGGGCCTTTTGTCAGATCTTGTCCTCGTCCTTCTTTCGTTTGATCTTTCCTTGGATCTTTCACCCTTCTTCTAATCCCTTTTAGATCTGTCCTCCTTCTTCTGCCTGTTACAGTCTACTGCAAAGTGACCTGGACGACCACAATTGTAACAGTTCATATCAGTAGATAATTTTTCAGATTTTTTAGCATTATTATAAGGAAAATAGGGGTTATAGGATCTTCTCAGAAATTTCCCAAACTTCTTGACGAAGAGGGACATTGAATCATTGCTGAGTTGTTCGGCAGATTGGATCGGTGAACTTTGTTCATATGTCTTTGCCGCTAAAGCTTTAGTTGGTTGAGATGTTGACGGTCCTGCCTTTCTAATTCAAACTCATACGCCTCCAGGTTTGCAAACAGATCATGAAGCTCCAATTTTTTTAGATCCTTAGATTCTCGCATAGCCATCGTCTTTACATCCCACTCCCTGGGCAGCGCTCTCATTACTTTAAGTGCCAACTCTCGGTTGCTGTATTCTTTGCCCAAACTTGTAAGCTCTATCACCACAGCACTGAAGCGCTCATCGAACTCAGCCATGGTCTCTCCATCTCGCATCTTCATTGACTCATACTTCTGCTGTGCAGCCGTAAGCTTATTCTCCTTGGTCTCATCATTTCCCTCACAGATTTGAATTAGCTTCTCCCAAATCTCCTTCGCTGTGGCACCACAGGTTTTTATTTTGCTGAACATGTTTTTATCCAGTGTCTTATACAGAATATCTCGGGCCACATTGTCCAAATTCGATTTTTTTCTTCTTCTCAGTAGTGTATTCATATCTTCTCTTTTCTACCCATTCTGGTGCTCCAGCAGATATGGCTATAGCAGTGTTTTCCTTAATTCTTTTTATGGGTCCATCTGTAATCACTGACCACATATCATCATCTTGTGCCGCCAAGTGTTATTGCATCCTTATCTTCCAATCATCATAGTCTTCCTTCGAAAACATAGGAATTTTGTTGTGTGAGTTAGACATATTTAAATATATAAAGCGTAAACAACAGACTGTTCAATAACTGAGATGCGCAGGCTCTGATACCAATTGATAGGATCAAATAGGATCGAAAACAGCCTAGGAGTCCAGAAGGAGGGGGGTTGAATGAACTCCTTTGGATTTATTTTTTGAAACCTTAAAACGATTTTTATAAGCTCCTCGCTTAACTCAGATCTAAGTTACCAGATCTAAGGTATCTCAGTCCCAAGTCTGATTCCTCGACTAACAAATCATGTGCGGAAATAAGTCGATCGATCACTGAACAGTATAAATATAAATGCGATGCTGTAAAGTGAAAGTGCAAGTTTCAGAGTTTTTTTATGGAAGTTCGGATCTGAAGATCCTACGTCTCCCCTTCTTCCTTTACAGGAAGGTTCCACTAGAAGAATTTGATGCATACAGCTTCTGTCTACACCCAGTCACCGAGCCTCGCTCAAGATGAACTCCTAGATATCTCCAACTCACGCAGATATACTGCTGAATACAAACAATATGATTTCTCGAACTGCTTCACACAGCAAGTTCGTTACAGACTCAAAAATGAATATTACAATGAAATGAGATGCTACTGTAAATCTTCTGGTTCTTTTATCAACAAGAACTGTTTACAAATGTAAACCAGAAGATAACTCGAAGGTTAAAACTATGAAGGCTGAACTTGACTGTTCTTCGAGTTGTAATACTTGTCAGGCCCCGTGCTAAACAACAAGGATTAATAGCACAATTAAGCACATAAACACGGAAGCATAAAATAGGTTTCGAAATAAAGTTGGGCATAAACCAAATCACATCTTCAAAATAGTTATAATCAAAATACGATTTAGATCCAAACTCATACAACAACAGGTAATCACAAATCAAATCAACAACGATCCCCCAGAATACATATAACCTCAGGGCATACCCTGGATCAATACATAATATAATAACTGGGACTTCAAGGAAATGGGGATCGACCAGCTGGGTTTCCAGTCTGTCCAGCTTGGTTACCTGAAGATCCTGCAAATGGGCAACGCAGACCCAAACAACACAAAAGCAGGAAAAGAATACGAGGTCAAGCCTCAGTACGAATGAGCAGTAATATAACAGCAAATCATAAACATGCAGTATTCTAAGTCATGAATGCATGTGGCTGTACAAAGACATCAGTCATCAAGGCCTAACACAAAAGACAGGAAAAGAATACGAGGTCAAGCCTCAGTACGAATGAGCAGTAATATAACAGCAAATCATAAACATGCAGTATTCTAAGTCATGAATGCATGTGGCTGTCAAAGAACATCAGTCATCAAGGCCTACTAATCAGCTGGCGGTAATCTCAATCGAGCCTCTATACCCACAAAATGTATCAACCGAGGAAATCATCGGTCTGTGATCTTCAGGCCCGTCAGCCATCACAGCAACTGATCAGTCGGTCACCACTCCGATGATAGCGTTGTACCTTTTAGGCATGACACATCTGTCTGCTGGTCACAACGTGGCTATATCTCAGGTTCTCAATCGATCAAAGGCTCAATATGTATGCATTAATGCCATGAAATTCAAATCTGATTTCAACATGCATATAAAACGTAAACAGGACATATCAATTCAATCAAGCTGTTCACTTAAACACAGAATTCACATATCACCGATTTCCCTCAAATACTAGCACGCTATGTTCAAGCTGTTAACAAAAGCTCAACTCATACCTCTGCACTCAAATTCTACCTCAACAGATCTTACTCAGGCACGGCAGCTTCAACTGCTCAAACTTGCTACCTCTCTGGTCACGTTCAATACAGCAGGGACTTCTCTGGAGCTCAAATCTGTTAAGGAATCTCATATCTTAGTTAACAGCTGAATTTCTAAAGCATACTACCTACGGTCAGAACTCAAATCTGGTTCTACCTATTGAAGCAGCTTCTAACAGCTAGAACTAAGCTTAAAACAGCCGAAATCACTTACCCAAAATCTCAAGAGAGCTGAAGAACTCTCGGGTCTAGCTTCACGAAAACGTTCGATCAACACTGCTACTTCGTGTTCCTCTCCAACGTCGACTCAGGCCACCTAACTGGTATCAATCGAAAGAGCTACTCAAGCCGAGCTCAGTGCCACCAATCTCGCTCCAAACCACGGCGAAAATCGACGACAATTTATCGGAGAAGGGTTTGAATGAACAGTAACTATCGAGGGTTTACTGGAGAAAACGATGAGAAATATCGGGTTCAAAATACACTAAGTGTTGGGCAGAACTTGTTATATAAATCCTCGAATCACTACTGTTTTAAGCAATTCAGATCTCTGCTTATACTAAGGTAAAAGTCCTCTCAAAGCTGGCTCCAGCTTTCGCTCACTGC
Organism: Dorcoceras hygrometricum; assembly: GCA_001598015.1. NCBI lineage: Eukaryota > Viridiplantae > Streptophyta > Magnoliopsida > Lamiales > Gesneriaceae > Dorcoceras > Dorcoceras hygrometricum. Next base: position 76,045 of record KQ990140.1, read on the forward strand.
TGATACAATGCAAACATCAAAACACTCTACTAACTCATATAGCAAACGACGTCGCACCAACTAATCAAAACTAGCATAGATTCTACTGCTGAAACAGATCTCTCGTTAGCAACATCTGAATAGCGCTAACAACCAGCGGTCAACTCAGCTGTTGACTAACACGCGACAACTTCTCACGCCCGCGCGCTAACGCTAACAGATGCCTCTCGCTACATTCTCACTGCTGAGTTGACTAGCGTTGACATCTGTTCGTGCTACTACTGAGTACCACAACTGAATCACGCCACTGCTGAGTACTCACATCTGAAAGCTCGCAAAACTCCACGCAAGAACGCTGATGGCCTATCTTCTCCCGACGATGAACCTCAAGTCTGAATTACCACTGGAATAATTTCCCGATAGGGAAACTGCAACTACTGAACTCCAAATCCAACGCTGATCTCACCCGATAACCAGCAACTCACAGCTGATCAACTATATGCCAAATCTGAACACCCAGAAATCACAATTTCCGTGACAAATTTAATCCAAAAGCTGATTAGCCATTAAATCATACTTAACAGATTTCTAGTCCTCACAATAGGACCTAGAATATTTTGCAATGAAAGGTTCCAGTGGATATTTGAGAGCTTTTTGATGACAAATAATAAGCCTTGTGAATCACTGATAGCGGAGAGGAGCAGAAGAAGTTCTTCATTCGAATTCTTTAGCCTTTTATACTTTGTCTTCAACGATCAATAAATGTAGCCAGTAGAGATAAGCTCATTTGCATATCTTCATCGTATCATAGCATTTAATGCTCCATTAATACCATGCAAAAGGTAAACTGCGCTTGCCAGGCCTAAATTGACTTATATTCCAAAGCGCGTAATCATCGTATCAAGCACTCTGCGTATTGTGCAATTTTACCCAAAATAGATCTGATCTTGTCTCCTTAATTCCAGGCTCTTATACGATTAAATCATGACCGTTGATCCTCCTCAAATAACTATTGATAACATCTGAAGATATTCGAAGCTCACATCTGTCTCAATATAGAAAGTTGAAAGTCACTCTCCAACTCTGGAGGTGTTGCTACTGTTGGCGCAGCGGCGGATCCGGATCCCGCTCCGGGCGCAGCGCGGAAGATTTAAAAATTGGAGCCCGGGAATGGACAATACTATACAATTGAATAAAAACATTCATAGAATGTTCAGAACAGTACCTTGCTGGCTTCTAGGCGCCTGGCTCCGACCAATTTCACGAGGAAATTGGCACTTCAACGGTTGATCGATTTCGGCCTCCTAATCCGGTCCACGATCAGAATCTCAATTCCTTCGCCGGTTTGCACTAGAAAACCGACGAAAGTTTCACGGACGGAATCTCCTCGCCGTAACAGTCAGAACAAATTCCGACGACGGCGGCAGGCGGCGACGGCGGCGGGGAGGAGAGGAGAGGAAGGGAGAAATTTATAAGCTGAGGAGCTATTGGTGTGTCTCAAATGAATACCCCAGGGCCCCTATTTATAGATTTTCCATGGGCTTGAACCAGCTTAATGGGCTTGGGTCGGGCCAAGGCCCAGGGTGCACATTGGTTTCAAGTCCATCACTGTGGCTCCATCATAATCTCGATCGAAGATCAGATCGGACCGATCTACACAGTTTAAAAAACTGAGCATTATGATGCGTAAACAATTTTTCGGACCACCTAATCCAAAATAACAGTTTGGCCCCTGTAAGCTTTAAGGATAGTCAAACTAGTCCAAACTTAGGGAAATTGCATTTTGACCCTATTTAATTTTAGGAAGTCGCACTTCCATCCTTCCTTCTACTATACTCAATAAATTGAGCTTAATTTCCGTACGTGAATTGAGAAACCAGTACTTGTGTGACCCTCAATGGTTCAGGGATACAGCTAGCTGTGGGCTCACAACATTTGTGACTCCGAAACCACATTTTCGGACTAACCCATCGGATCATGGTAAAGCGTCTAGCAACATCGCCCCATGATCCCCTAGGTATCACTGATAGTGCCTGCAAGAATCAGTCGGCCATGGTTAGCGTATAGTACGATCCTTTCAACTCATATATCCCGATCGAATCAACGACCATTGGTAAATCGAGAGTCGTTAGAGATTCGATAGCCATGCATACATCTTGGAGATCAGAATAGCGCCATCGCGAGTGCTACCAGATAAACTCATTTACACTGAAGCACAAGAGTACTCTGGCCAGAGATTTTTCACACTATTATCTCCTCATATAGCATAGGATATCCACGCACTAGGTCGAGCGGTGAATCCTCGACAACAAGGCATCGACTCCCACATGCTTCGTGACCTCACCCAATCTCGACACCTGATGACCCTCACGGAGTCGGTAAACGAGTCAAAGTGAGGCGGCTAATCATGTAGAGTCTCAATGATGTTTCGAGTAGTAAGGACTAATCCATACAACCAAGACCTCGGACTCTCCACTCGACAAATGGTAACCACTTGGAGAATCCGAACGAGGGTAGCTCGATAGTTCGCCAGGAAAACCATCCATCTGCATGCTCAGAACATCACAGTGTTCCCTACCAATGAAACGTGGTACTTCACATCACAGATTCTAGTCTCAAACTCGGGTGGCCTTATCCTCATTTTGGCGGCCCAATCGACTAGGAACAATTTTAGAATACACAGTGACTATTAGATGTGTTTCATGATAGCCATCATATCCACTATCACATCTAACATACACTATGGTGCATTCTAGGTCTTTATCCAACACAATTGTTAACATTATAAAATAATGAAGATAAAGAATACCATAAAAGAATACGAATTTCATAAATAAAGATCGTTTTACATAGAGTCAATAAAACCCACACGCCACAAGTTGGCTAGTTGGGCACCTACTCTAACAGCTACAGTCTCTTCTGGTCCTTCAGCGGTTGACCCCTCATCACCCCCGGCTGGTATTTCAGGGATTGGACTAGGTTGTGACTCCGCTTGATGCTCAGCAGTGGTTGGCACCTTCTTTGTGCGCTTGGTTCGGTGATTTTTCGTGATGAGCACCAGAGGAATGGACGCAGTGGTTTCTAAATCGGATGGATTCGTAATCAATTTACGCTTGGGTGTAGCGCCACTACTCTTGATTCTAGACAGCGGGCGTGAATCCACGACTAGCTGGTCTAAGAAGTGGACTTCGCTGGAGCAGCTTGGCTCCTAGCCTCCACTATAACGCCCAGAAATCCTGATTAAGTGAGAATGAGTGTGTGACTAGGGGGAAACTTAGTTTTTAGAGAATTAAGTGTCATTTATGTGATTACGTGATAATTTTAAGTTTTATGATCTTCATGTCATTTTATTAGCCTGCTTGAGTTCCGGACGCGCGAATGAGACTGTTGACGACCGAGGTGTAAGTTTATTTGAAATTTTTAAGCCATCATATTTTTAAGATCTAAAATTTATTATTTTAAGCAATTCTTACGAAAAGTAAGATTTTTATATTTATTGGTCAAAGAGAACCCGTTTTTCACCTATACGGGTTATTTTAACGAATTTTACTACATTTTAAAAATTAGAGGATTTTATATTATGAAAATTTGAAGTTCAAGGTTTAAATTGGAGTTTTTAATTAGCATTTTTAATTAATAGGGGGTTAAGGAGGGGAAAATATTTTATTTCCTAACTTAAAATACTGAGAGGGGTCTTTTGGTACACATTCATTCTTCATAAAATTAAATTTTTGAAACCCTAGCCTCCCTCTCATCTCCCTCAAGCCGTCTCCCTCCCTCACTCAAGGCTCCATCGATTTTTCTTGGGTTTTCGTGGTGGTCTCAAGGTTTGATCGTCCCATCTCGAGTCCTCCGTCCCGGTAACGCGTAGTCTACGTAATTCTTCAAAAAGGACGCTCTATTCTTCCTTTTTCTCACCATTCAAATCATAATATACTGCTTTTTTAAATGATGTTGCATAATTTGTATGTGAATTGATAGATCTATGTTTGTTGTTTGAGACCCATGAATGTATCATGATTTTTAACACATATTTGATTCAATTCTTGATGTGCTTCGGTCGTGGACGGTTCATAGGGCTGGTGGTCGAGTTAAGGTGGTCCGGTGGTGGCCTATTGGTTGAGGGGAAGGTAGCTAGACTGCCTGGTCGAGCCAAGGGCGACGTGTTCCCACAACCACCGAGCGACGTGCGCGGATGCCTCCTTCACGTGGTTCGTCCGAGCCATGTAGCCATCGGTTTGAGCCATGGATCGGGCTAGGGGAACCGGCCAGACCTGGGGTGGTCCTGACCGGTGGGGCTCCGGCCATGGGCGGCCGGAACAGGGCGGCCGAAGGGCTAGAAGCGTCGGGTGTCATGGCGCGGCGGCTAGGGTTTTGCATGGGCTTGGCCGGCTCGCTTGGGACGGTTGGGTCGGTTCAACTGGACCGGGTCGAATCAGTCGAGGGTTGGATCATATTATTTTAAGTCGGGTCCGAGTTATTTTATTTCTGGGCCGGGTATTTTTATTTTGAAGTTAAAGTCCGATTTTAAGCATAAAGTGTCAATTATTTTAAGTCAACACTTAAGCCAAAATTTTAAAGCCTAAATCCCTTTTATTTATAGGCCCAATATTTTTATCAAATTTTAAAGTCTAATTTTGGTCAAGGGGACTTTTATTTTGCCAAATTAAATGTATAGTTAAGTTGAAGGACCTAGTACTTTTATCGCTTTTGAAGGTAAATTTTTAGTTTAATGGGTCAAGTCCAGTTTTGAGTTAAGTTGCAGTTAAGATCAGGTCTAGGCTTTGGGCTTAGAATTAGTGGGTTAGTCTTTTGAACCAGTCCTTGACCGGGGGATAAAGGTAAAATGTAGAAGCTCATTAATATATATTTAATTATATATGTAATATTTTACATATATGATTATTCATTTGTTTAAATAAATTAAATATATATTGATGGGCTAAGCGTTTAAAATTTTTTGAAGATAACGCATCATGAAATTTTTATGAAATGTTAAAGGCATGTAAGAAAAGAAAAATGTTTCGGAGGGATTGAAGTGATTTATGGCAAGTAATGATGAGCGAAATCGGGATATTGGGCCCGATGAACCCTTGTTAATGTTATAATGAGCTTATGGATCCATGTGTTTACGGCATGGTGAAGTGGCAGCATAGAGGTGTGAGGGATCTCGAGGTAAGGTCGGGTGAACCGCATCGCCACGTACGTTGGTTTTTATGATTGATCAATCGTTAATGTAATGGCCCATACATCATGGATACGACTTCCATGCTCTTTATGTTATGTTACGTTCATGCCTCATTATCAACTTTTTCTTTCGTTATCTTCTTCTGTCTCTTATCCATGGCGTCTATTTCCTTTCCCACTGGCTGGGCTATCTGCGACTCTCCACCCTCTTTACCACTAGTTGTATCCTCAGTCTGTTCGCTGGACTCACCAGCCGAAATCATATTCATATTTTTCTTGATATAGGTGTGAACGGATTTGTTGTTCAACACATTTTGAGGATGAATTTTGACGGTCTCCCCCAGATCAACCTTCACCATATTTTCCAGCAGAACACTAACTTGCACCGCAAAGCCTTGTGATTTCCTCGTAGGATTGTTCACCATTGCAAGTAAAACTTGAAAAATAATTTGTGCCCAGTTTCCCTTTAAACCGGAAGTGATGGCCACCATCAGGTCGAACTTCTCTCTTGTGACCATATCAAACGATCCAGCCTTTGCACACAGGGCCCTGGCCACAATATCATGTAGCAAACGAAACTCCATTTTCATCTCTTTTTTCTTATCGGGTGTCCTAAATGGCGCATCAGATTCAGAGAACCACCTTCACATTTCGACCACTGTCTCATTCGGAATATCCATTAATCCAACCATTCCCTCGGTTCGCAACCCAAACACCACAGTAAACACATCCTTGGTAAGAACCATCTTCTGATTAGCGACGAAACTGACAATTATCCCAGCAATGACTTTCGCATTCGCGAAGAATTCAGTTACAGCCCCTTCATACACGGATTTGGATGCCTCAAGAAACCCTTTAAGCCCTGTGTACTCCAGGGACTTAACATGCGCACCATTCCAGCGTGTTCCATAGCAAGCACAGAGGCGAAATCAACATGCATAGCGTTAACAAAGAAAGAGGCAGCCATTTCTAGTACAAAAGTTGAGAAGATTCGTGAAATTGCACGAAAAATGCTGTAATTTGTTTGCAAGAAATCTTGATTGCACGAAAATTTGAAAGCATACTGTAAAAAGCAAAGTTAAACAGTTTATGTACGAACGGGGAGAGAGAAGGGTTTTTACGGGACACGTGTCATCATCATATGAAAGAGTCATTTGAAATTCCAGAAGGATGACCGTCTGATTTAAATACGTTTTAGAAGCAACCCAATCTCTACCGTTCGATTTCATATACCAGCACAGAAACAGATAAGTCAAAACACCATGATAACATCACGCTATACATGCCTCAAGCTGGACCAGACCAGTACGGTGCTAACCAGCTCGAAGACAATCAGCGGACTGTTTAGTTATATGTTTGAATTATATTGTTCCCCCTGAATTCATGCATGCAGAACACAATCAGTACATATCCAGGAGACCTAAAATATTTCAAAAGTAAGAAAAATTAGCGTCCGGCAGAGGGTTGGTGAAGATATCAGCAGCTTGCTGATCCGTTGGCACATGCTCCACCCGAACGTCTTTCTTTAGCACGTGGTCTCGAATGAAATGATTTTGTATGTCAATGTGCTTGGTTCTGGAATGTAGCACGGGGTTTTGAGTGATCGCAATCGCGCTAGTGTTTGTCACAGAAGATGGGTGCTTCTTGTGCATCGACACCATAGTCCCGTAGTTGTTGTTAAATCCATAACATTTGAGCGCAACAAATTCCAGCTGTGAGGTACTCTGCCTCAGCTGTGTACATGGCTATCGACGACTGTTTCTTGCTGAACCATGATATTAGTCTATAACCCAGAAATTGACAAGTCTCACTTGTGCGTCGCCGATCAACTTTGAAACCTGCGTAGTCTGCATCACTATAACCAAACAAATTTAAACTCGAGTCTTTGGGATACCAAAGACCCACGTTCTGCTTGCCTTTCAAATATTTAAATAAGAGTTTAACAGCCATGTAGTGAGATTGTTTTGGATCGACTTGAAACCTGGTACATATACAGACTGAGAACATAATGTCTGGTCTGCTTGCAGTGAGGTATAAAGGCGAACCAATCATCCCAATGATACATGGTTACCTCAACGGCAGTTCCAGCTTCGTCTTTGTCCAGTTTGATGGAGGCACTCATTGGAGTGGCTGTTGGCGAACAATTTCCATACCAAACTTCTTTAGAAGCTCCTTGGTATACTTAGGTTGATTGATGAAGATTCCCTCTTCAAGCTGTTTTACTTGCAAGCGTAGGAAAAATGTCAGCTCTGTCAGGCCTCGTGCACAACACAGAGTTTAACCACGCAAACACATAGCGAAAGCAATAAAATAGTGGCTAAAAGTTTTGCTTTTGGCCTGACTGAAAGATAACATAATTTAAAATACTACAATACTCAAAATATCCTGGTTTTTAAAATAATTCAGTACAACAGTACAGCATTCAACAGATACAAGCACTACAGAATACAACTGTAATACAATAAAGCACAGGGTATCCCTGGCTAACAATGCTTATAAATATATGCTATACGCTAACTGAGACACTCCAACCACCTCCTGGGGCACCTCCAGCTGGGTCAAATCCACGACCAGCTGAATAACCATGGTAACCTGAAAACACATACACAGGAAAACAACACCATCCCCAGAGGGACAGGGGGGTTAAACCCCAGTACGTAGAGCAATATAAAACAGCTAACGGAAATCAACAGATAATATGCAAATGCCATGCATGAGAACCAGGCTACAACCGAGACACAGGGAGCCAAAGAATCTCAAGGAACTGCTCAACAATAGATACGAATCAACTGAGCAACAGTGGCCACGGGGTGTGTGAGTATATGGGAGCTACCCACTCGTCTCAACACACGGCACCAGATGCAAAACATAGCTCAACCCGCTGTTGCCCAACTCATGAGATGTGGGAGCTACCCACTCCGCTCATAGTGGCTAACAAATCCCAAAAGTAAATAGGAGTTCCGAAGGGGGGGGTTGGAATGAACTCCTTCGATTTTTGTAAATCTTTTAAAATTAGTTTTATTGCAAGTTTCTGGTTAACTTGAAAAGTGCGGAATAAAACCGATTGACTTGTGAACAGTAGATAAACACAATATATAAGTGCAGTATGTAAAAGATAAGTATTCAGGATTTGTTTCTGGAAGTTCGGATATAAATATCCTACGTCTCCCCTTCTTCCTCCTCGAAAGGTATCACTAGAATATTTGCTGATTACAGGCCTTCTGCAACCAACTGATCACACAAGCAGCACTTGTATGAACTCCTAGACACTTCACAATCTAACACGCAGATGCAGCTGCTGATTGTTTACAACACTTGTATATTTTTCGAACTGCTTCACACAGCCAGTTTGTTACAGACTCAGTAAAATATGACAATGAATACACGATATGAGTACTGTAAAATCCTCTGGTTTCTTAAACAAAGAAACTCGATTCAAAGACTGAACCAGAGGATGACTTGAAGATATTTCAGTGAATAACAAAGGTTGTATTCTTCAAGTCTTTGAGCTTCGTAAAGATGAATGCAAGGAAAGCTCGTGATACTATTTTGACAGCGTGACCGCAATAGAATAATAGTGAAGGATCGTTTCTTCAATCCAGCTTCTGGTATTTATAGGCTTTGATTGCAACGGTCATAAATGCTTCAAAGGAAAATAAATCCCGTTTGAATCACTGTCAAATTTGTAGGCCGTAATCACTGCTCCACTACAAGGTAAAATTGCCCATTGACAGAGCCAATTTGTATTTTTTCCATTTCTGTGCAAGCATTGAAAAACGGCCTCTGTACATCGTACTATTTACCCAAAATAGTACCTACCTTGTCTCCTTAATTCCAGGCAATTGTACGATTCTACATGTCTTTTCCATTTTGAGTATTCGATCGTATTTGAATCAATTTAAACTTGCGCCTGAAATTACTTTGATAACCAGATCCAATTTTCTTCGTCGTGGTTTCAAATGTTGCGACTGGAAAATACTTCCAAGTATGCATCGACTGGATTTCCATGTGCAATTTTCCAGCGCTTGATTCTTTATATAACCCAACGACTGGTTTCTAGCGCGAATTCAAAACGCTGTCGTATCAACTTATTCAAGCGACAACGTTTTGTCATCGCTATCCTCAAATACCAACGACGGGTTCTTTTATAAAGGCTATCGACTAGTTAGTTAAAACGCTGACGTTTTAACTTATCCATACGACATCGTTTTGTAAACACCCTCGACTGGTTAAGTAACTCACTGTAGCTCTCGTCTGGTTTCAATACAGTGTCGCTTCTGTTGGGTATCCGGATCCGCCCCCAGGTGAGGCAGCGGAAGAACATAGAATAAAAGCCGGGAGACGATCAATACGAAAAATTGATAACAGTTATCGACATACATAGGGGGTTCAAAACCACTACCTTGCTGGCACTTGTGCCTGGCTCCAACCGTAGTTACAATAACATCGGCTCTTCTCGGTAGACTGCGGTAGATATCGCCAATCCGGTCCATGACCAAAACCGAGACTCCTTCGTCAGCCTGCACTAGAAGCACTGACGAATTCTGCACGAACGGATTCTCCTCGTCGAGTTGGCCGGAAACGAATTTCCGGCGACGACGGGCGGAGGCGGCGGCGGCCTGTGGGAGAGAGGAGGGGCGGCGCAATTTAGGGTTTTGGGAGTTGTGTCAAGTGTTAGGTTTAGTCTAGGCTTAGGCTTAATTAAATAAGCTTAGGTGTTGGACTTGGACCGGCCCAACGGGCCCGGGTCCAACGATGAACATTCAGTTCATCTCCACCACCGAGACTTCACCGTAACTCCAATCACCGATCAGATCGGACGGATCGACTCAGTTTCCAAAACTGAATATTATGATCTGAAAAACCATTTTTCAGAACCCCAGTGCAAAATGACCGTTTTGCCCCTCAACAGCGGGAAACCCCGGT
>KQ990142.1:24633-42189 GCA_001598015.1 Dorcoceras hygrometricum
GGAAGCATCATAAACATCATTTTCGAACCCATCTTTCCTTCCTTATCATGTCTAAATCATTTCAAACATGAACTCTCAATATATCAACAATATACAGGCAAGCAGATCCATTAAAACACAATATATGCTTCAAATGGTGTAGAAGAGATCAGCTTTTACGTGCCTTGATGAAGCTTTGCAACAACAGCAAATTTCCTGCAGGAATCCTCCCTTTGAGCAACACACGATCCTTTCTTAAATTCTTTTGAAGAACACTTTAAACTTTTCTTTAGCAAATGATGAAAGTCTTACTTTGAAAACAGGTTTTTATATGAAAGGGATTAGTGGCAAGCTACTTGAGAAATCAAGCATGACACACCTTCAAAATTTAGTAAAAATTCCCCTCATATCATTTTAATTTGTAAAACACCAAACCTTCTTTTAAAGAAATCATTTCACCACCTTAAAACATTTTTCAATTGCTTTAAAATCAGCTCGTGCATCGCTACTTGGAGTTACCTGCTGAAATCAGACGTAGCGCAAATCTTACCTGCTGGAATGAATAAATCAGCAGATACATGATATTTAAAATTGCCAAAATGGCCCATATGATTTATGAAATGCATAAATATGGTCCTAAGGATTTTGGGGCGTTACAAGCACGCACGCATAACAGAAAACACACTTGCACAGTCAAACAGATTTCTGTTTAAGAAATCTGTTTGCATTGAGTTTTAAAATTAGGATTCATTTCTGGTGTTTTCCGCATGTTTTTATTACATACCAGATCTGTCTCCGATGCTCTGTTTAATGTTCAAGAACCCGAGGTATTGCACCTCATAATAGCAGCGCAAATTTTTAATTATCAGTAGCAGCGCTCGCTTTGAATTAATTTCCTTTTCTTCGGTCCTAACACGACCAGACCCCTTAGGACCTTCTAAGACACATCCCAAGCCCTGGACCAGCCCTCCTCGTGACTTAAGCCCATACTACTAGACACAAGTCACCCGCTCACAACCCTTCGGCCATGGCGCTCCGTGCGGCTTCCCTCGACTACAACAACGACCAGCCTTGGCCGACCGTTTGGGCAGTCCTAATACCGACCTCACCCACTCCGATAGACTCCTCCTAGGACTCTACCACATCCCTGTTCAGGCCATCAATCCATCACAACAGCACCCAAAAGAACCAAAGCCCCCTACTCGGCAGCAACATGAAACCGAGCCCTCACACCACTCAACCCGATGACCAGCCCTTCTTCTCAACATGATAAACCTTCAAAAACCAACCTAAAATAAGTATGAACGAGGCATCATCATCCCCTTGTACGTCCAGAAACATATAAGGATCAAATTTGGTCAAGAAACCCCAAGATATGGCATATAGCACCATAGAATCGAGCCATGGCTTCAAGAAAAGAATTTTAACTAATTTCCATGCATATATACATCAAATCATGCATATTATAATCTGATTGTGGAAGAAAAGGAGATTTATAACTTGCCTTTTGTTGTAAAGATTGCGAATATACGTTAGCGAAGGCGTCGGAATGAATCGGGAGACGAATTTCCTACATGCTTGCTCCTTGGAGTTTCACGGCCACACCTAGGTCTTTTTAGGAGAGAAAATTCGGCCAATATGAGTAAATAATCTGATGGAGGTGTGCATGAAGTGTCTTCCAAGGGTTAGGGTAGCTAAATAGGCTTTTAGGTGCTAGTTAGGCCCACTAATTAATAGTTTAATTGCCCAATTACAAGCCCAACTTAAATATTAATCAGTTAAAGAAAAATTTATTAGTTTTGGTGATAACAAAAATGCCAAGTGCTAAATTCATAAGCAATATCTGGATAGTTGGTAGTTTCGCACAATTCAGATGTTGTTGAAACTCTCAGAAGTCGTGACGTCATTGTGATGTCAACGTTGACATCTGAGTTGACCTTCATGTACAGTTAGTCAGAAGTGAGCTTTAGTGGAAGATCTTATTGAAGCATTGGGCTTTCAGACTTGTATATCAGGTTATGGTACAGATCTCAGTTTCGAGTATTTCAGTTGTGAACAGTATCTATTCAGACCTCAGTATTGTAGTATGAGAATTATCAGTTGATATATTTTCAGATCTTGATATTTGAGAACAGATCAGATGTTGAGATTCGGGGTATTCAGATTTGTGTTTTTGGAAAAGTTTAGTTTACTGGATCAGACTTCGTTATTATCAGCGATGATATCTATTCAACAGTACTGTCAGTTTTCTTTGTGACCAGTTGAGATAACGGATCTCTCTTATTCTTCTACTTACAAGAAGGGAGATATATCAGATTTCGTTATGCGATCAGATTTCGTTAAGCGATCAGACTTCGTTAAGCGATCAGATTTCACAAGTATTCAGATTTATATGCATTCAAATGTGAGCTATATATTTATTCGATCAGCAATGAGCTAATCTATCTTTTTCAAGAAAGAAAGAACTGATCAATGGAGAACTTTCAGGCGCAAACAATGAATTGATTCAAATTCGATCAAATATTCAAATTGGAAAAGATCGATGGCCATAACAGAATCGTACAATTGCCTGGAATTAAGGAGACAAGATCGGTACTATTTTGGGTAAATAGTACAACTTACAGAGGACGTTATACGATGATTGCACAAATATGGAACGACAATCTGGTTCTGACGATGTGCAATTTACCATTTGGTGGAGCAGGATATACGGTTATAGATTATCAGAATTTCAAAAGGGATTTTATTTCCTTAGCCAAATCAAATGACCGTTGAGCGAAGAGTATAAATAGCAGAAGTTTGAATTGAAGAAGCACTCCTTCTCTATTGTTACTTACCGTCACTCTGCCAATTTTACAAGCGCATTGCAATTTGAAGCTATTCTCAAAAAGCTCACAACTCAAAGAACTTTCAATCAAGCATTCATAGATTTACCTTCGAGTCATTCTCTGGTTCAATCTTTTGAATCGTGTTTCGTTGTTTAGAAACCAGAGAATTTACAGCACTCAATAGATTTGTATTTCATCGTTGTATTCATTGTTGAGTATGTAACAAACGCGCTGTCTAAAAGCCGTTTGAAAAATATCATTCTAAGTGTTGTAAAACCAGTAGCTGCGTCTGCGTGATTGTTTGTGGAGTTGTTAGGAGTTCACCTTGAGTGAGGCTCGGTGATCGGGTGTTTGTAGAAGGCCTGCACGCATAAAATCTTCTAGTGAAACCTTCCTGAAAAGGAAGAAGGGGAGATGTAGGATATTTATATCCGAACTTCCAGAAACAAACTCTGTTCCTTAACTCGTTACATTATGCATTATTTACTGTCTACACTGTTCACTGATTAATCGGTTTCTTTCCGCACATTTTTGTTAACCGAGAAATCAGCCTTTAAAAATGAGATACCTTAAGTCTGGTAACTCGGACTTAAGTTAAGCGGTGCTTGTAAAAATAGTTTTAAACGGTTTCGAAAATTTAAAATACCAAGGAGTTCATTCAAACCCCCCTTCTGAACTCCTAGGCCTATTTTCGTGCCATATTGATCTTATCAATTGGTATCAGAGCCTGCGCATCTCAGTTATTGAACAGTTGTTATTCGTGCGTTATATATTTCAATTTGTCTACTTCTCACAACAAAATTCCTCTGTTTTCCAAGGAAGATTACGATGACTGGAAGATACGCATGCAAGCACATCTGGCCGCTCAGGATGATGAAATGTGGGCGGTTATCACTAAAGGGCCGCTGAAAATAATGAAGCCGAATCTAGCTTTTGCTATATCAAATGGCGAGCCTCAGTTCCTTGAAAAGAGCAGACATGAGTACACTGGTGAGGACAAGAAGAAAGCCAACCTGGATAATGTGGCCAGGGATATCATATACAAGACGCTGGACAAGGACAAAAACATGTTCAGCAAAATCAAAACCTGTGTCACAGCCAAAGATATTTGGGAAAGGCTGACCCAGATACGTGAAGGAAGCGACTAGACAAAAGAGAACAAGCTGACAGTCGCTCAGCAGAAGTATGAATCCATCAAGATGAAGGATGGAGAGACGATGACTGAGTTTGATGAAAGGTTCAGCGCTGTGGTAATAGAGCTGACCAGTCTTGGAAAAGAGTACAGTAATCGAGAGCTGGCGTTGAAGGTCATGATAGTGTTACCAAGGGAGTGGGACGTGAAGACTATGGCAATGAGGGAGTCCAAAGATTTGAACAAGCTGGAGCTGCACGACTTGTTTGCCAATCTAAAAGCCTATAAGTTCGAGTTGGAGACAAGAGCTGAAGCTGCTCCATCGACATCCCAACCGACAAAAGCATTAGCTGCTACAACTACTAAACAGTGCTCTCCAAGCACAAGCAAGACAGCTGATCAACTCAGCGACAACGTCATGTCCCTCTTCGTTAAGAAGTTTGGGAAATACTTGACAAGAGAACTGATGATCGATACAAGAAGAGGATCGATACAACCGAGATGAAAAATTAGATGAAAGAGCTGTGGACAGATTGAAGGAGAAATCCAAAGATAGACGGATGAGGACGAGAGGTGACAAAAGATCCAGCCGCAAGCATGATCGCAAAGTACTGGTGGCTGAGGAAAGCACCAAAAGCTGGGCGGACACTGATTCAGAATCTTCATCCAGCAGCTCATCATCCAGCGATAGTGAACAGGAGGAGGTTCACTGTCTCATGGCTGACCAAACATCAGATGACGAGGTATTTGACTTCTCTAATGTTGAATTTACACGAGAAGACCTTGTCAGTGCACTAAATGACATGGTCAAAGAGTACAGGAAGCTTTCTCACTCATTCGAGGAAGTTAAGGCTGAAAATAGTGATTTGAAAAATAGTTCAGCTGAACCAAGTGATGTTGAATTTGGTGAAGCTGACAATTTGAAAATCGAGCTGAGTAAGCTGACAGCTGAGAATGAATTGTTGAGAAAAGAGTCTAGTGAGCTCAAATCTGAAATTGAAAGTCTAAATGAGCTTGTGAGCTCCTTGAACCAGTCTTCCCGTTCTCTCCACAAGCTGCAAGAAAGCCAGAAGCCAGCATATGATAGAATTGGCTTGGGTTTCAATAGCAGTGACAACAGTGAAGGAGAAACGAGTACTCAATCACGGCTGGCACATGACAAGTTCAATAAGATGAGCTTTGTCAAAGCCAACGTGGTATATGATCCATGTGAGTCGATGACATATAATGACCAGACCCCTCAGAAGTTGAATCATAAACTAAAAGCTGGTATCGGCTTTCAAAAACCTGATAACTCCAAGCCAAGCTGACTAAAGAACAAACTGGACAAAGACAAAGCAAAAGCTGGTCGAAAGTCATTTGTTCCTAACCAGTCATGGCGTAGTTCAACGAAGGTAAAATCTGGTTGGAAAAAGGTTCAGCAGAAAAGAGATCTAAGTGGTCAAAGTATGAAATCAAAACTCAACAGATCTCACTGTTATTATGCACAGACCCTCACGGACTCTAGTACTGGAAAAACTGTTAAGGTAATTCAAGTGTGGGTCCCGAAAGGGGTAATCCGATCTGGACCCAAGTAAACTTGGGTACCAAAAGCTGGTTTTATGATTGCAGGATAACAGGTACGAACCAGCTGATGTATCAAACTTGTGGTACCTGGACAGCGGCTGTGCGAGACACATGACAGGGAACCAAAAGCTGCTGACAGATGTCGTTCCACACAAAGGAGCAAAAATAGTATTTGGTGATAACGCTCACGGTAACACTGTGGGTAAGGGTAAGCTTACCCATGATAACATTTCTATTTCAGATATTTTGGTTGTCGATAACCTTCGTTACAATTTAATTAGCATCAGTCAACTATGTGACAAAGGTTACATAGTTAACTTTCAACAACACACGTGCACAGTTCAGAACTCAAGTGGTCTGACTGTATTGGTAGGCAAAAGATCGGGGAATACCTATATTATCGATTGGTCAGAGCAGTTGAGGTCTGAACAATTATGTCTTGCAGCTGGTTCTTCCAAGAGCTGGTTGTGGCATCAAAGAATGAATCATCTTGCATTCAAAACACTTGCCAAGTTGAGTGAACATGATATGGTTTCTGGTATGCCCAAATTAAAATTTTCCAAGGATAAGATCTGTGCAGCCTGTCAGCTGGGAAAACAAATAAAAACCACTTTTAAAAAGAAAGGCGGTAAACGTTCTTCCCGTAGCTTAGAGCTTTTACACATGGATCTTTTTGGTCCTATACCCGTAACTAGCTTAGGGGAAACAAACTACACCCTTGCAGTCGTTGATGATTTTCCAAAATATACTTGGGTGTTATTTTTAAAATCAAAATCTGATACCGCAGACCAACTGATACGTCTTTTAAAACGTTTGCAAAATGACAGATCTTGTTCAGCCAACCGAATAATAAGTGACCGTGGTACTGAGTTTTTAAATTCTTAACTTCTTATCTGGAAGACTTAGGGATAAAGCATGAGCTTTCAGCAGCTAGAACTCCTCAGCAGAACGGGTTAGCTGAAAGGAGAAACCGCAATTTAAAAGAAGCTGCTAGATCTATGATTGCTTATTCTGGTGTTTCTCAAAAATTTTGGACAGAATCAGTTAACACAGCGTGTCACACTCAAAGCAGATCTATGATTAATAGGATGCACGATAAAACCCCATATGAGATCTGGCATGGCAAGAAACCTGATATATCTTATTTCAGGGTGTTTGGGTGCAGATGCTTTATTCATAACAATGGCAAAAAGCACCTAACAGCTTTTGACCCAAAATCTGATGCAGGTATCTTCTTAGGTTATTCAGCTGTTAGCAAGGCTTATCGTGTGTTCAACATCAAAAATTTGACAGTTGAAGAATCTGCTCATGTTGTGTTCGATGAAACCAGTTTTAGATCAAATTCACCTGCAAGCCTACATGATTTGTGCACACGTCTGGAATCAACAAACCTTGAGGAATCTGATGATGACGTGCCACAAAGACAATCAGCTGAAGAACAACCAGCAGTAGACACAACGCACAATACTATTCAACAAGATCTGACAGCAGCTGGAGGAAAAACAATCAATGCACAATTAGAAGCTGCTTCCACAGATGCTGATCCAACAGATATTGCTCCATCAGATGTTGCGCAAACAGATTCCATCATTCATGCCAACAGCTGATGGACAAAATGCAAATGCTTATCAGTTGGTATCAACACCAACAGCTGACGCATCAATCGCAGGTACATCATGTCAAGCTGTATCAAGACCAACAGTTGATCATCGAGCTGACACAAGCACACATCTAGAACAGCAAGTACCACAACTGGAATCTGACGCACAAGGCAACAACGAAAATCATCAATTGGTGTCAGAAGATCCAAATATTTCTAACCAGCCAGCGACACAGGGGGAACAAGGGGCAAATCCAATTGTACTTGATCTCCGATGGAATAAAATCATCCACCCGAGCAATTCATAGGTAATTTCGAATCTCCTATTCGCACACGAGGCCAGCTATCTCATGATCATTTTGATTCAGCATTCATATCTCATATAGAACCCAAGTAGATAGAAGAAGCCTTAGCTGACCCCAGCTGGATAGATGCTATGCAAGAGAAACTAAATCAGTTTAAGTGAAATGACGTATGGCAACTTGTACCTAGACCCTCTAATAATTCAGTCATAGGAACTCGATGGGTCTTTAGGAATAAACTGAATGAAGATGGAATAATAACTAGAAACAAAGCTAGGCTGGTAGCACAAGGATTTAGACAAATGGAAGGAATAGATTTTGATGAGACCTTTGCACCAGTAGCTAGATTAGAAGCCATCCGCATGTTTCTTGCATATGCTGCATTTAAAGACTTTAAAGTCTTTCAGATGGATTTTAAGAGTGCCTTTCTTAATGGCGTCTTAACAGAGGAAGTGTATGTTGCACAACCTCCTGGCTTCGTAAGTCATACACATCCAGATTTTGTTTACAAATTGGATAAAGCTCTATATGGGTTGAAGCAAGCACCTAGAGCTTGGTATGATACTCTATCTAAATTCCTTATTGAGCATGACTTCAAAATAGGAACAGTTGATAAGACACTGTTTAAATTTGTTAAAGCTGACCATGTTTTATTAGTTCAGATTTATGTCGACGATATTATTTTTGGGTCAACTAACCCCAAATTGTGCCAGAAGTTTTCCAAGTTGATGCAGGACAAATTCGAGATGAGTATGATGGGGGAGCTGACATTCTTTCTGGGTTTACAAGTTAGACAGCTGGAGAATGGTATATTCATTAACCAGGCGAAATATACGAAAGAACTGCTGAAAAAGTTTGGCATGGACAACTGTTCAGCTGCAGCGACCCCTATGAGTTCTTCAATCAAACTGGACAAAGATGAAGCTGGAACTGCCATAGAGGTATCACTGTATCGTGGTATTATAGGCTCTTTGTTTTATTTAACTGCTAGCAGACCAGACATCATGTTCGCTGTCTGTATGTGTGCTAGATTCCAAGCAGAGCCAAAGCAATCACATTACAATACTGTTAAGAGAATCCTTAAATATCTTAAGGGTACTTCCAACGTGGGTCTTTGGTATCCCAAAGACTCAGGCTTTAAACTAATAGGTTATAGTGATGCAGACTATGCAGGATGTAGAGTTGATCGTAAAAGCACCAGTGGGACTTGTCAATTTTTGGGAGATCGCTTGATTTCTTGGTTTAGTAAGAAGCAGACATCTATTGCAATGTCCACAGCTGAAGCAGAGTACTTAGCGGCAGGAAGCTATTGTGCTCAGGTCTTCTGGATACAACACCAGCTTAAGGACTACGGAATTGATGCTTCTGAAGCGCATATTCTCTGTGACAACACCAGCGCTATTTCTATCACTCAAAATCCTGTGCTGCATTCAAGAACAAAGCTTATAGACATCAGGCATCATTTTATAAGAGATCACGTGCTCAAAAAGGACGTCAAGCTGGAGTATGTGTCGACTGAATAGCAAGTTGCTGACATCTTCAGAAAGCCCATACCTGACGCTAAGTTTTCTTATTTTAGAAATCTATTGGGTCTCTTAGAATTGCCTTAATTGTTTCTGTGATAAAATTTTTCAGGTTGAACAGCTTCTGGTTTTGTCAAATCTGAGTCTACTGTTCAGGGGGAACATCGTGGAATTCAGATTTTATAAAATATCAGACTTGGGCAATTTCAGCTTTCGGAGGAATGAGAGATCTGAATTAATAAGTATTGAGTCAACTAAATATGTGAGATCTGGATTCACTCAGATGTCACATATATACAGTTGATACTTATCCAAGATCAGATCTCGCAACACCTCTGCTGATACATTAAACAGATCATGGGTAGTGACGCAATTAAATTATGGCGCCAGTTATCTATTTACCATTTTACCCTAGTGGTCAATATTTAAAATCTTTTTAAATTTACTTTTCATTGTACGATCAAAATATTTGAAAATCTTTTCTAAAATCATTTCAAAATGTTGTACGTGTCATTGGATGATTGACACGTGTTGTCATCATACGAAACGTCACATCCATATTCTCTCACCGTTTAACATTCCATGGTTATTTACGGCGTTTCCTTTCTCATTTTAAATTACCTTTCAAAATTACTCTCTAGCACTCTTGCGCCTTTTCTCTCTGTGTGTTTTGTTCGCAGATTATTCTTATTTCAGGATTCTCTCTCGATTGTTACTTTATCAGCAATGGCATCTTCATACATTTCTAACGCTCTGCAAATCTATTTCGAATCTGTTTTTAGTATCCAGGACAACGACGGTATGTTAAATATGTTTCGAGCCCTAGAGGCAACTGGGCTTAGAGGCTTTCTGGGTTGTTCTTCTGTGTTGTATGAGCAGGAACTCGAACAGTTCTTTGATGCCGCTCTTATCCAAGATGAGGATATTACCTGCACCGTCTCTGGGAAATACGTTGCTATTTCTCCAAGTAGGTTTGCCGGGGTGTTCAATCTTCCTACGGATGGGTTGATTGATTTATCATAGGTACCGAACGATCTGGTTTTGAAGGCAAGGACTCTGTTCTCTAGATCAGGTACGACAGTTCAGTTTTCATGCAAGAAAAGACTACTGAAATGGGAGTTTCGTTTGTTGAATGATTTTTTGGCAAAAGCAATTTTTGTGAAAGCTGGTTCATTTGATGCGGTTACCCATGAAAGATTCTTAATGATGACTGCTATTCATTACGGTGTGAAAATCAACTGGAGCACAATACTGTTTGAGATTTTGAAAGAAATGGTGGATAGAACCACAAAAAGAGCCAAGGGGTTTACGGCTCAAATTTTGTGTTCTTCTTAAGGGAGACCATGCAGTTACTTTGGGCGATGCCACAATCTTTCCTCCCTTGAAAATTCTTTCTGAGAAAACTGTACACACCTACGTTGCCACGAACAAAACCATTGACTCTCGTGGAGATATTGAGGAGCCTGAAGTTGCCAAAGTCGCATTTCTTAAGAGGAGAACTGTCTCTAAGAAGAAATCTGCTACAACTGTTGATAAGAAAGCAGATGTTGCCCTTGTTCAAGAGATTGAGGAGAAAGCTGTGTCAAAGAAGAGATCAGCTGTTGTCACTGAGGCCAAAGTTGCTAAGAAGAAGAAAACAGCATCTGGGAAGACAGTTCCCAAAGATCAGGATTTGGCTATTGTCTCGGTATCATTAGACGCTATGCCCATTCAATCTGTTGATCCTATGTCTGCTAGGAGTGCTGCCCAACCTTCTCCGCCAAAAAGAAAAGAACCAAAAAGGAAGCTCAAATTGACACCAGAATCTGATGAGGAAATTGTTGAAAGGAGTTTGTCTTGGAAGCTGTTGTGGTTGAGCAGAAGGAGCCGACATCTGTTGATGATGTCGATACGATTATTGAAGAAGTTATTGCGGCAACTGAACAGATGGAATATGACTTAGTCGAGTCTGACTCTACATAGGATTTAGCGAGGAAAACAATTGTGGCAGAACATGTGGCCACGAAATCTGATGATATTCAAAATGTGGTTACTGAGCATTCACCTGCTGCAACTGATGAGGTTGTGGAACCATTGAGCAAGGTTCAAGAGTCGTCTGTGTTTCCAACTCCTGAGGATGAATCTTTAACGATTGAAGAGCATCTTAAACTCATTCCTGATGGTGTAATGCTACCCTCCCTCACATCAGCAGAACCCACAAAAATCAAATTTTGCGACACAATTGAGATTAGGGATGTTGAGGCTGGTGATTGGTACAAGAAAAATCTTCCCAGCATTGCTCCTACTGACAAGGGGAAGAAAGCTCTCGTGGAGCCAGATTCTATACAAGGTCACCCAGCGCGTGAACAATTTCAATTAATTTGTGGGGATTAATTGACTTTCTCGTTTTGCTGAGAGAGAATGTCATCTCGGAATTAAATTCATTCTTTCATTCTTTTAGCATGAGTACTTTGAATGCTATGAGGACAGTTAAGGACATAATGGCCAAAGTCGAGAAAATGCTTTCTTGGGCAGAAACAGATTCGATAGAAACAGCCCTTCATCGCCGATTGTTCATTATTGCCAAATACAGAGAAGTTTTATTGCGTAAATTTGTGGTAGCATGGCGAACTAATCTTGTACTTGGTCTACCGACTACTGCTATTGATCAACGGACTCTGGATCTTCTTTCAGGAGCACATCAAGAGGCAGTTAGGAATTTGCTAAAGCAAATGAATGCACATGGATTAGAGTGGACAAGGCTAGCTAGCTCAATATTGTTTGAAGAACCAAATCTTGAACGTGGTTTCTATATTCCGCGAAATCACAAGACAATCTTCTCTACTAGCTGGCTCCGAAATCTACAGAAAATTGAAGGAGAATGGGTAATTGAGGAAGGATTTGATCGGTTGGTTTGTAAATGCATTAAGTGTGTTTCTTTGGATTCGTCAAATCTGCCCGCTCATGATTCCATTACAGATCTCTCCCCCATTTGCTTATTCTTTCAGCCAGCACAGTGTTTGGACTCTCAGTTATCTGTCATTAAAACTTGGGGTTGGTATAGAGTATGTACAGAAGTCTTGCGATATTCTATGTTTGGATGTTTAAAACCAGTTAGCAGGTTTACCATTTGTACAAATATCGTTCCAGTAGGACCAGTTATGGGAGCTTTCAGCATGCCAAGGAGAGTTGTTGACAATGCCTCTTACCGCATACAGATCTTAGACTTCGTTCCTACAGATTTTGTTTCTTCTCCTCACCATCAGAGTTCTTCTTCTACGTCTTCTATGCATTTTTCAGATGACACTGTTCATGGTACTACAACTGCTGGTGTATCTACCCCTATTGCTGATCAGTTTTCTCTACCCCCTGCTGTTACAGATTCCTTTACTGACTTACGGACTACTATGTCTCGAATTATCTCTCTTCAATCAAAAGAATCTAGGAGATTGGCTAACTCTCATAGCGAAGTTCTTGATAAAATCAAACAAGTGGAGTCAACCATTCTTGAAGCCTTCTATCAGCAGAATAAATCTTTTCATCGTTTGCTCACAAGCATCCGACAGGAAGGTCAAAATGACACAACTGCCCTTTCCCTTGGTCTAAAAGTTGTTCGTACTCAAACTACCTTGATATCTAATGAACAAGCAGATGCTCGCAAAAAGGCAAAAGAGCAAAAGGCCATCATAACAGACATGGATGAAAGGCTTGCTACTCTTCGAGGCGAACAACTGGATTTCCGTGCACAAGCACAGGAAAATTATAATAACCTTTCCTCTCAATTGGGTGAACTCGTTGCCTATATTAATCGTGGTAATGACAAAAAGGGGGAAGGAAGTAGCAGCCGCCGACCTCAACCGCCGCCTGATGATCAAAATAGACCAGTGGGGGTAATGTTAACGAAGGAGGTGGTGGAGGTGGTTCTAGTGCAAGTGGCCGAAGAGATGACAGAAGGAGCTCTTCAATGCACAATGGATCTGGTAGCAGTACTGCTGGTGGAGCGTATAAAAAAGCGCTGACTGGTGGTTGTTTGGGAATAATCAGTAGTATATTTTAGTTCTTTCAGCTTTTGTTGTATAAATCTTTTGTACAGTGTTCAGTAATGAAAGTTATATTTTTTCATCATGACGTTAAGTTATCTTGCCTACATCTTTTATAAGTCATAAGGCTGCAAGGTTTTGTCATCACCAAAAAGGGGGAAATTGTTAAAGAAAAATTTATTAGTTTTGGTGATAACAAAAATGCCAAGTGCTAAATTCATAAGTAATATCTGGATAGTTGGTAGTTTCGCACAATTCAGATGTTGTTGAAACTCTCAGAAGTCGTGACGTCATTGTGACGTCAGCGTTGACATCTGAGTTGACCCTTCATGTACAGTTAGTCAGAAGTGAGCTTCAGTGGAAGATCTTATTGAAGCATTGGGCTTTCAGACTTGTATAACAGGTTATGGTACAGATCTCAGTTTCGAGTATTTCAGTTGTGAACAGTATCTATTCATACCTCAGTATTGTAGTATGAGAATTATCAGTTGATATATTTTCAGATCTTGATATTTGAGAACAGATCAGATGTTGAGATTCGGGGTATTAAGATTTGTGTTTTTGGAACAGTTTAGTTTACTGGATCAGACTTTGTTATTATCAGCGATGATATCTATTCAACAGTACTGTCAGTTTTCTTTGTGACCAGTTGAGATAACGGATCTCTCTTATTCTTCTACTTACAAGAAGGGAGATATATCAGATTTCGTTATGCGATCAGATTTCGTTAAGCGATCAGACTTCGTTAAGCGATCAGATTTCACAAGTATTCAGATTTCTATGCATTCAAATGTGAGCTATATATATATTTGATCAGCAATGAGCTAATCTATATTTTTCAAGAAAGAAAGAACTGATCAATGGAGAACTTTCAGGCGCAAACAATGAATTGATTCAAATTCGATCAAATACTCAAATTGGAAAAAATCGATGGCCATAACAGAATCGTACAATTGCCTGGAATTAAGGAGACAAGATCGGTACTATTTTGGGTAAATAGTACAACTTACAGAGGAAGTTATACGGTGATTGCACAAATATGAAAAACGACAATCTGGTTCTGACCATGTGCAATTTACCATTTGGTGGAGCAGGATATACGGTTACAGATTATCAGAATTTCAAAAGGGATTTTATTTCCTTAGCCAAATCAAATGACCGTTGAGCGAAGAGTATAAATAGCAGAAGTTTGAATTGAAGAAGCACTCCTTCGCTATTGTTACTTACCGTCACTCTGCCAATTTTACGAGCGCGTTGCAATTTGAAGCTATTCTCAAAAAGCTCACAACTCGAAGAACTTTCAATCAAGCATTCACAGATTTACCTTCGAGTCATTCTCTGGTTCAATCTTTTGAGTCGTGTTTCGTTGTTTAGAAACCAGAGAATTTACAGCACTCAATAGATTTGTATTTCATCGTTGTATTCATTGTTGAGTCTGTAACAAACGCGCTGTCTAAAAGCCCATTGAAAAATATCATTCTAAGTGTTGTAAAACCAGCAACTGCGTCTGCGTGATTGTTTGTGGAGTTGCTAGGAGTTCACCTTGAGCGAGGCTCGGTGATCGGGTGTTTGTAGAAGGCCTGCACGCATCAAATCTTCTAGTGAAACCTTCCTGAAAAGGAAGAAGGGGAGACGTAGGATATTTATATCCGAACTTCCAGAAACAAACTCTGTCCCTTAACTCGTTACATTATGCATTATTTACTTTTTACACTGTTCACTGATTAATCGGTTTCTTTCTGTACATTTTTGTTAACCGAGAAATCAGCCTTTAAAACTGAGATGCCTTAAGTCTGGTAACTCGGACTTAAGTTAAGTGGTGCTTGTAAAAATAGTTTTAAACGGTTTCGAGAATTTAAAATACCAAGGAGTTCATTCAACCCCCCCTTCTGAACTCCTAGGCCTGTTTTCGTGCCATATTGATCCTATCATAATCATACTCACTAAATTAATTAATTTTGTGGCCTAAAATTTCAAAATTTGTATAAAAAAATTATATTCTACTCTTACCCGCTCAATTGCAAGGAACATCGCTAAAACGTACATAGCGCTCAAAAATCATATTTTGCCTACTCGCTACCAAAACTTTAAATTTAAAATTAAAGAAATATTTTTTTTGTCTCCTAAAATCTTTAAAATAAATTTAGGAATATTTTAAAGAAACCTCTATCGTCCCCGATCATCCTTCCGTAGCCCGTCACTGAATATTCACCTGAAATCGAAAACCTCAAGAAACACATTTAAAATCTCAAAATAAAATCATCATTAATATTTTAAAATCTCAATTAAAATTTAAATCATTTTAAAACTTTTATCTCATGTATGTGGTTTGCGTGATCGGATAATGGACACTACACGTAATCTGGTCTGATATGATCTACGAAGCCAGGAGGTTGTGCAACGTACACTTCCTCAATTAGGATGCCGTTTAAGAATGCACTTTTAAGATCCATTTGATAAAATTTGAAATGTTTGAAAGCTGCGTATGCAAGAAAACTATGTATGGCCTCTAATCTGGCTACAGGTGCAAATGACTCATCAAATTCTATACCTTATTCTTTTCTGTAACCTTGAGCTACTAATCTAGCTTTATTACTTACTACGTTGCCATTTTCATCTAGTTTGTTCCTAAATACCCATTTAGTACCTATTATGTTCTGATAAATAGGTCTAGAAACTAAATGACATACTTTGCTACGTTCAAATTGGCTAAGTTCTTCCTGCATAGCGTATATCCAGCTTGGGTCAACTAGTGATTCATCTACCTTCTTAGGTTCTATATGAGATATGAATGCAGAGTTAAAATACTCGTCTATCATCTAGCCACGTGTCCTAAGAGGTGTAGAAGGGTTACCGATAACCAGCCCGGGTGGATGAATCTTATTCCACCTGAAACCTGGTCTATAAGAGGTTGATGCTTCGTGCTGAGTGTTGATGCCTGCATCCTGTTCCCCCTGCAGTCCTGCTGGGTCTCCTTGGATGTCTCCTGCTGGATAATCCGCTTGCGCATGTTCTCCACCAGCTGGCACATGATCTGGATCAGTATTGAGAGAATTGGCACTCACAGCTGGCACACCTATTGCTCGCTGCTCCTGTACTGTGTCATTGTTAGTCAAATCAATGACTTCGATGTTACCTGGGACACCAGCTTGCGCAAAACTCTGAATTTTTTCGTTGGTGATTCGTGTGTCCAATGCATGCTCATTATCAGCTTGGTTTTGTGTCTGTGCCTCGTCGTCACTTGATTCATCTAGGTTGGTTGATTCCAGACGAGTGCACAAGTCATTCAGTTTAGCAGCTGAAGTTGATAGGAAGCTGGTCTCATCAAACACCACATGAGCTGATTCCTCCATACTCAGCGTTCTGTTGTTGAAGACTCTATAAGCTCCACTTACTGCTGAATATCCTATAAAGATACCTGCATCGGACTTAACATCAAATGTTTTTAGATAGGTTTTACCATTGTTGTGGATGAATCATCTGCATCCAAACACCCTGAAATGAGAAATATCAGGTTTCTTAACATTCCAGATCTCATAAAGGATTACACCATGATGCTTATTAATCATCGATCTGTTCTGAGTGCTATCAAGCTGTGTTAACTGCTTCAGCCCAACATTTCTTAGAAATTCCTGAATCAGCAATCATGGTTGTAGCAGGTTAAAGCACGATTTTTGTGGTCAGCTAAACCGTTCTGCTGAGGTGTTCTAGCTGCAAACAACTCATGCTTAATTACAGTGTCATCCAGATAAGGGGATAGTTTATAATTTAAAAACCCAGTTCCTCTATCACTTTTTATCCGGTTAACACTACAAGATTTGTCATTTTATAAAAATTTTAAAAGCTTTATCTGTGAGGATTGAGAGTTTGGATTTGTGATTAATTGGTTGGATTTGGGATTAATCACGTGATTTGAGGTTTCTGCTGAATTTTGAGCGTCGCGTTAAGTTTTTGGAATTTCCTACCGTAACGATTTTGGAGCAAAAATGTTAGCAGCAGGTTACTGTAGTTCCTGCTGGTGGAATTTGAAATCAGCAGGTATGGTGACGTCAGCGTGACACATGAAGATCTGCTGGTTTTGGTGCGAATAGAAGTTGCTGCTGGTAGACATTGCGCGTAGCGTGAGGTTGAACGAGGAAGTGACGCGTGTTAGTCAACATTTTGGAGTGTTGACTATTAATTCAGCAGATGACTATTTAGATTCAGCAGATGCGCTTGTGAAAGAGAGATCAGCAGATGGTTTGAGAGCTGCTGATAGATATGATGGCGTAGGCGTGACGTGATGTTTGCTGCTGATTGTAATTGCGTTGTATTGCTTGCTGCTGATCAGCAGATGCGCAATACTAGCGTTGAGAAGCGGCGTCGTTTGAGTTAGTGGAAACGCTGCATTTTGAGCTTTTCGTTGAGAGTTCAGCAGATGCGAAATTTCAAAGGCGTCGAGATGCGTCGTCGTTTTGAGAACTTCGCGCGATCAGCAGATGGTTTGTTTTGCTTGCGAGAGTTGTTACCTGCTGATATTTGCTACGGTGTCGTTTAGATTAGTTAGAACGGTGTCGTTTTGCAGTGTTAGCGCGCGGTTGTTGAATTGTTAGTTGCTGCTGAATTTT
>KQ990142.1:84123-99134 GCA_001598015.1 Dorcoceras hygrometricum
TTTTTTTTCATGTTTAAAACTGTTTAAAACATTTTAAAACATGAACTTCGAAACTTACAATAACATATAGGCAAGAAGACTCAGAAACATGAATATATGCTTTAAATGGTGAGTCAAGAAACAGCTTTTACTTGCCTTAACCGTAGCTTTGCAACAACAACAAATCCCTGCAGAATTCTTCCCCTGAGCGACACACGATCTTTTCTGGAAATAACTTTGAAGAACACGGGAGGATTTATTTGAAAGTGATAAAGAGTTTACTTTGAAAACAAGTTTAAATACCGAAGGGATTAGTGGCAAGCTACTTGTGATATTTAGCATGACACACTTTAAAAAAGTTGCAGTATTTTAATAAAACTCCCTTCTAACCATTTTAATTTGTAATGCACCAAACCTTTTCCAAAAGAAATCATTTTACCTCCTTAAAGATATTTTCAATCCATTTCAATTAAACTAGCTCGTGCATCACCCTTGGAGTCATCCGCTGGAACCTGCTACGTCACACTATTTTCTGAAATCAATTAATTTCAACAATGCATAACATATTTTAGAAATGCCATTTTAAATAAACAATATGCATATCGTGGTCCTAAGGATTTTTGGGGCGTTACAATTTTGGATTTAGTGGTCTGAAAAATTATTTTCACGTCATAATGTTCAGTTTTATAAACTGTGCAGATCGGTCCGATCTGATCATCAATCGTGATTATGATGAAGCCACAACGATGGACTTGAAACCAATGTTCACTGGGCCTGGCCTGACCTGGGCCCATTAACCTGGTTTAAGCCCACGAAAATCTGTAAATAGGGGCCTTGAGGGAGTCATTTTAAAAGTACCAAGTTGTGTTGACAACTACCCTATCAGCTCCCCTCCCCTCTCTCTCGCCCTCCTACTCCCGCCGCCGCGCCGCCACCGTCGGAATTCATTCCGACCGTCTCGGCGTGGAGTTTCTGTCCGTAGAACTTTTGCTAGTTTTCTAGTGCAAACCGGCAACGGAATTGAGAATTCGGTCGTGGACCGGATTGGGCATTCGTCTACCATTCAACCGTTGAAGGGTCATTTCCCTCGTGGACTGGTCGGAGCCAAGCGCCTAGTCACCAGAGGTAAATTTCCTAAACATCCTATGTATGTTTAGATTTATATTTCGTGTATTGACCATTCTCGGGCTATTCAAATTTTAAACTTCCGCTGCGCGTCGGGAGCGGGATCCGGATCCGCTGCTGCGCCAACATGTGTTTGCTGTGAAGTGGATGGTTCGGGTTCTTCTCTGGTTTCCAACTCAAGCTCGTAGGCTTTCAAGTTTGGAAAAATATCATGGATTTCCAACTTGTTTAGATGCTTAGACTCCCGCATGTCCATAATCTTAACGTCCCACTCCTTGGGCAACACTCTCATAACCTTCAGGGCCAGCTCCCCGTTGCTGTACTCCTTGCCCAATCTGGTCAGCTCTATCACTATAGATATGAACCTCTCATCAAATTCTGTCATTGTTTCTCCAGGCTTCATTCTGATCAGCTCAAACTTCTGCAAGGCAATGGTGAGATTGTTCTCCTACGTTTCCTCATTCCCTTCAAAAATTTTTGTGTTGAAATAACACATTCGACAGTGAACAGGTTGAAAACTTAAACTGAAAACTGAATTCAATAAATAAAAGAGTTCAGGATTTGTTTCTGAAAGTTCGGAGCTTAAAATCCTACGTCTTCCCTTCTTCCTCAAAAGGAAATATTTACACTAGAAGATTTGATTATTACAGCGCATGTAACAACCCGATCCGACAGCCAGCAGCTGCAAAAACTCCTAGCACTCTTACAATAGAAACAGACTCGCGATCTATTCTGGAATACAACAATCAGCTCTAAGATGTTCTAGCTTTACAAGCTCTCTCGCGCTCTGTCTATGATATACAATGAAATCTTAATACTACAGAGAGAGGTTACAAAGGTTTGTGTGACACAAAGAATTAATAACAACAAGCCGCGTGTGTGTCATTTTTGTAGGCTGGTTTGAGAATGTGAACTCTGTGTAGTTCGAAGACTATTATGTTCTCGCTTGTATGTTGTTCATGTTACTTGTATTTGCATTCACAATTGTTATTCGCATTGGTTATCTTGGAACTGATCTTCTTCTCCAATTTATACTCTTTGGATCAACGGTAATAAATGTTACCAGTAGACACGTCGTATAGATCCAAAATGAGTTCTGCGGAGTCTTTAGTGCTTGTACTGTTCACGTACATCTTCATTAAATGCTTTCTTCTTTTAGCATACATTCCGTCGTACTCAGTTGAACAAAGATCTTTGGTATATCTGGAGTTTGCTAAAGAAAGTCCCTACGACTACAAAAAGATCCTCAGAAGTCAACATCAAATCAAGTTTAATTGATGTATACGATACCTTAAAATAATCTGAAATCATTTTAACTGAGTTGTCTTTACTCAGCTTGGCTCCAATCTGGTCGCTGTGTTGAACTGCTATAATATGTTCTAAGCTGATCTGCTCATCTCTTTTTTTTGTACTATTCCAGATTGTAATCTTTGTTCACTATGCTTCTCTGATTAGATCGTGGTATGTCGAATTGTTGTATTGAACCAATTATGCTCTGAGCTGGTTTGTCCAAGTTGGTCTCTCAGCTGGTCTGAGAACACACTTCTTGCTCTGAGCTGATTTCTCAACTGATCCGATACGAAATCCGCTCTACCTGTTCTGTCCAGATTTTCTCTCTACTTCTAGACTGCTCTGATCAAAATATGTTCTTCTGAGCTGGTTTGTCCTTAACCAACTTAGCTAAAATCTCTGAGCTGGTTTTTCCTTAACCAGCTTAGTTCCGTTCTGAACTCACTGAGCTGGTTTGTCCTTAACAAGCTTGGTTCTGATCTAAAGTCTCTGAGCTGGTTTGACCTTAACCAGCTTAGCTTAGTTTTAGAGTCCCTGAGCTGATTTTTCCTTAACCTTAGTTCCGATCCGATTTGAGTAATCAAGGCAGTAAGCTCTGTCCTGATCTGGTCAATAATTCTCAGAGCTGGTTGATTAATCTATTTTATCTTTCACCAAAACTTATAAATTCTCCATCGTCATGTTTGTTCTTCCTTTTTGTCCTTTTACCTTTTACGGGGTACAACTTTGGTTCAAATTAAATAATATTGGATGGGAGAGGTGCCTACATACTCTCTAGAAAGTAATTAATGATCTTCTATGACAACAAAATAAATATTTTAGTTTTTAAAATTTCCCAAATCTGATCTTGTGCACTAAGTTTTAATTTACAACTATGTTCCAATTATTTTTTAACATATTATATTATATATTTTAAAATATGTGATGCACGACACAAGTTCAATGCATGCGCTTGGTGTTGGCACAATTTAATTCACAAAAGCTAAAAAAACTCCATATACTAGAAACAATAAAAAACTAGAGACTATTCCGTACATCATTCAGTGATTGTTGTAAAACTAAATATAAATCTATTTAACCAAAAATAAAATTTAAAGTTTATAGCTTACCATTTAAATATTTTAAATGTTTTAAATATTTCAATTATGTACATATTATGCTTGCTCAATTTTTCAGTTACCAGTATTCTGCTTTCGAGCATATCAGCTTACGAGCTTTCAGTTTACATTAAAAACTATTTTCATGCATGTACTGTTTGACTTCGATATTTTCAGATTTGCTTACCGAGCCTCTATTCTCACTAGTTTTCCTAAGTGCACGTGATCAATTTTAGAGGTTGCTGGTTGGTGCGAGCTGGATCAGATCGAGGGTGTTTATCGTGGAACCTGCGTTTCGCGCTAGCCAGATTTCACAGTTTTTTTTTGTTCAATTTTGAGTTATTCAGTTTGTATCGAATTTGTATCCATTATTTCATATACAGTTTGCTGTAAACTGAGCGAATCGTTTTGCTATGTTTCCAGTTTCCGCATATTCTATAAGCCCTGATCTGTTTTCCTTCCGGTCGTTGTCTGAAATTTTATACACGTTCGAAATTTAGTCCAGAAATATTTGGTTAATTGTCTTTGGATCAAGTACAAATTTTGTGTATCATTCCATTCGAATCTTCAATTTATTATAATTGATATTCGAAAAACGTGGTTGTTACATTTATATTTTAGGTCATTAATGAATTTAAAGAATATTTAAATTTATATTTTATACTTAAGCTCATTTAGGCCAGATAAAAGTTCGAATGACCTCGTGAGATTGAATTTGTTCGTTTAATAAAGATGTTCGACCCAACTATAAACATACCAAACCTTTTGGATCTATGATGACAGATCGAAATCTTAATTTTGAGATACACAAAACCTGTTGTTATGTTTCTAACAGTTTAAATCAAGTGCACAAACAAGATGAACCAGATCATACAGCCAAGCTGGTCAGCAGAAGACCAGCAGAACAGCCAAGCAGGTCAGCAGAAGACCAGCAGACACCCAAGCTGGTTCACCAGCTTGGAGCAAGAGTAGTCTGGGCAGAACTGTCTAGTGAAGCAGCAGATCAGCTCAGGCAGAACAGTGTTCAGCTCAGAGATGAAGTGCAGCAGATTTCAGCTAACAGTATGTGGAGCAGGGGAAGAATGCA
Source organism: Dorcoceras hygrometricum (assembly GCA_001598015.1). Lineage (NCBI taxonomy): Eukaryota > Viridiplantae > Streptophyta > Magnoliopsida > Lamiales > Gesneriaceae > Dorcoceras > Dorcoceras hygrometricum. The sequence continues at coordinate 88,702 of KQ990142.1, forward strand.
GCTCATAGAATAAACCAGCTGAGGGAAGAAAACAGCTCAGAGACCAGCTGGAGGAAGAAAGCAGCTCAGAGAATAAACCAGCTCAGAGCAAAGTAGTTTGAACAATAGTATTGAGAAGACTGTTCAAACTGAGTTGCTGTATTGTCAAATATCAGGTACCAAATTCACATGCTCAAAGTAAGCAATGGCTGCAGAGCATTTAATAGCAGAGTGCTCAAAGTCAACAAAGCCCGCAAATACTTTTAATGATAAAGGACACAAGGTACAATATTGTCAAGAACTTTACAGAAGCCTTTTGGGCTAGGTACTTGTGTCCAACGGATATAATTTACAAATAGGCTATATATATTAGATGTACAACAAACAGAATAGAGATGAAGTGCAGAGAGGCACAACAGAATACAGAAAGCAGTGCATAGTCGAGAGCTTGTACACTCAGGTGGCAGTTGGTGTACAAGCTGGTCCAGTGCCAGGTGTGAGCTGGTGCATAGGCCGAGAGCTTCAATGAGGAATCAATAGTCGACTGCACAAACCAGGGAAGAAAACAGAATATATCAGCTTGTAGAAACACTTCCCAGTGTGTGAAAAAAACAAACCAGGGAGTGAGCTTCCACAGTAAACTTCTCACACATAGATTCACTCACATATGAGAGCTAAAAGCTTTATTGTTTAGGTGAGTGAATCAAAACCACAATATATTCCTCTCCCTTGTAGTCTTTGGACAGAGACGTTAAACAAGTCTTGTAGTCTTTCTCACTGAGACGTAACAGCTTGCCGGCTGATGTGCATAGGTGTCTAGGAGTTCTTGCAGCTTGCGGGCTGTCAGATCGGGTTACAGCAGAAGCTGTTGTAATCAAATCTTCTAGTGGATCCTTCCCGTGCGGAAGAAGAGAAGATGTAGGAGATTCAGCTCCAAACTCTATAGACAAATTGCAGCGTATTTCTTTACAGCTTTCTGCATACTACATTCATGCATCGCACACTTTAAAACTGTGCTTATAACCTGTTATTAAGATTTCGATTTTCAGAGGATAGTTCAGATGTTTTCCGCAAGACTATATCTTATCTGATCTCTCTCTCGGTGCACAAACCTTTCAAAAACACTGAGCTATTACAGCTCAAAGATTTAAGAGATCAGATCGCACTCGATCCAGACCAGATCGCAGAGCTGCTGGTCCAGCTCAAGCCCGATCCGGTTCCCGTTACGTGCTGGTTTTTCAAATAAATTTTTTAAATTGCACGTAATATGATCTTTTGATCTAAGGATGGGTGCCTAAGCTTTGTGAGAGCTAAAAGACACCCCTTTTTCGATCCTATCAAACCCAATCACAGAAAAACTTGCCTTGACTCGATTCGATTATATCCCTTAGAAGAAGTGATGCCTTATTCAAAGTCATGAATTCAACTTGATAATAAGTGAGATCTGGATTTATAAAAATAAAATGACTATTAATGATTTTATATATGTATTAGTATACACATAAAAAAAATTATATATAAGTATAAGATAAAAATCAATGCACTACTATATACACACCACATCTAAAGTTTGCATAATAGTATAAATTATATTTTTCCTTTAACTGCACAAAAAGGTTAGTGCCATTTCCCATATGCCTGGACACAAGTACACAATATATTATGATATGACAAGGCAAGGGAATAACACATTGAGTCGGCCCATATTGTTTTCAGGCTCTCTCCGAAGATATCCAACTCATATTTTATTTAATTCAGGACAAATTTGATTCGAATCTTTTCCGAGCTCGAATGATTTTATTCTACATTCCAATAGTCTATAATCCATACTCTCGACAAATTTTTATTTATTGATGTTTATCAAAGTTTTACCTAATATCGATTTATTGACAATATTTTTTGATTTGAAATGTCTCAAAATCTAAATACTTGGAATGGGTCGACCCACGTAAAAGTAAAAGTTATAGTTTATTTCTTAATATAGAAAGTAATATTTTAACACAATGAGTATTATTTAATAGACTGTGTTAGGTCGAAAATAATTTAATCAAATTGACTCGTAACTAGTGTTTATGCTATTTTTAAATTTTTTTTTTAGTTTTGTTAAAACTAATTTTTTATGAATATATGAGTGTGAAAGTGCACAAGTTTGTCCTCTCTTTCTCACAAAAAATAATGTAAAATAAAATAAAAAAGTACACGAGTTTGGATCTAAAAGCTGCGGAGAAGTAAACGAGTTTGTTTCTGATTGTTTTAGAGTTGATATCTCCTTGCATCTCACTTTCTGTGAGCTCACTGCCGACGTCATTAAAGCTTGTCCCCATAAAAGTGTGACTATTTGCCCTATAAATTCCTAGCACTTCTCCTACATCGGTTGTCATTGTTAGTCAACATCGTCATCTCTTCTTGAAAGTCTTTTTTTTATACCGGAGAGGGCGAAGATTGTACTCACGAATGGCGAAATCAACGGAGACAGAACACCCAGTGAAGGCTGCTGGATGGGCTTCGAAAGACACTTCGGGGGTCTTAGCTCCATTCAAGTTCTCTAGGAGGTGCGGATCTGCTTTTTCATTTGTGTTCAGGATTTTGTGGAGCTGGGAATAATGAAAGTTTAAGTCTTTTTTGTTTTTTATGATAGAAATCGGTTCTTTTCGGATTTCTTGATTTGTGTTATGGGTTTATTGTAGAGCTACCGGGGAGCGTGATGTGCAGTTCAAAGTTCTGTATTGTGGCGTGTGCCATTCTGATCTTCATATGGTCAAGAATGAGTGGGGCTTTACTCAATATCCTATTGTTCCTGGGTAAGATTTACGCTGTTTGTTTGTGGTTGTGTTCTTGAGTGATGTATAATGGATATAATGGGTTATTGATATATATTGGCAAAAATGAGTATGGTGCGATTCACATTTTGTCAACTTCTCCTGGGTTAGATTTGTAATGTTTGTATATATGTGTGTATTCATGTGGGGACGTGTGTTCTTGATCTGTGAAGGATTATGGGTTGTTCTTGCACTATGATGTCGGAAGAAGTCAAGCCAGATTTTTGTTGTTTCATGTGGAAAATGGAATCCATTTTGCTATTTGTCTGAGGATTTTATGTGTTTGCTGGTGAGATTATTATGGGGACTTATGAAAAGGACTTGATCTGTGTAATTTTCCTGATATCTAGGCATGAAATTGTGGGGATAGTAACTGAGGTTGGTGAGAAGGTGGAGAAATTCAAGGTTGGGGACAAAGTAGGCGTAGGATGCTTGGTAGGATCGTGCCGAGAATGCGACCAGTGTGCTGTTGATCTTGAAAACTACTGTCCCAAACAGATACTCACATATAGTATGCCTTACTTTGATGGGACGGTGACTTATGGAGGTTATTCAAATATCATGGTTGCTGATGAGCATTTCGTTATTCGTTGGCCTGAGAATCTGCCTCTTGATATTGGTGCTCCTCTCTTGTGTGCTGGGATCACGACTTACAGCCCATTAAGGTACTTTGGACTTGACAAGCCGGGTTTGAAAGTTGGTGTGTCTGGTCTTGGTGGCCTCGGCCATCTAGCTGTTAAGTTTGCCAAAGCTTTCGGGACTCATGTGACAATCATCAGCACATCGATTAATAAAAAGAAGGAAGCTATCGACAATCTTGGCGCAGACGAGTTTTTAATTAGCCGTGACACTGAGCAGATGCAGGTTTCTTTTATTTCCTGTTTTTTTGCCTCTTCTTGGTTCCGATCGATCAATTCTTGCATTTGAGTATAATAGGATTACTATTTTGCTTTCGCGTGTGTAGGCTGCAGCTGGGACGTTGGATGGTATCATTGATACCGTCTCTGCAACTCATCCTCTAGTGCCTTTAATAAGCTTGTTGAAGCCCAATGGGAAACTTGTTTTGGTTGGTGCTCCGGAAAAGCCAGTCGAATTTCACACCTTCCCTCTGATTCAAGGTGAGATCGATGTCTTCTAAGAACGAGAAACGCTAAACTGAAGAGATTCTATCAGAAAAGATATGTAAATGATAATTTGTAACAATGAAAATTTGTATTCTTTTCTTCTGTTATGCTGCAGTATGGACTTATTCACTCATTTAAAATGATTCCTAGGAAGGAAAACAATATCTGGAAGTGCAATCGGGGGACTGAAAGAGACGCAAGAGATGATCGATTTTGCAGCGAAGCACAATATACTACCAGAGGTGGAGATGATCAATATAGATTACATAAACACGGCTATGGAGCGTCTCCTCAAGTCCGATGTGAAGTATCGTTTCGTTATTGACATTGAGAAGTCGTTGAAAGTTGAGTAGTACATTGGGGATATGTTTGCTTCTTGATAAGCTGTTTGTGTTTTTGCTTTAAGATGCTACTATGCTGCACTCTGAGTATGCGAATAATAGATTGGAATATTGTGTTTTCGTTAAGTTCTTTCGTTTTTAAACAATATATGTTGTTACAGCACGTGATCTTGTTTTGTATACTTAGAATTTGTGATGTCTATTGTTTTCATCTCGTTTTCTACATTATGATTTTAAGGCATTAGCATGAAAACAACAAGATTCCGGGTGTAAGAATAACCGTGGATTGTAACAATACAGGGCGGTATGTTCAGGTTGAACAGAACTTAATTCTTTGATCATTGGCTTCCTTTAATGGGGGGATGAACACGAATTGATCAAACTTTTATGGTGATAAAGGATGCGAAGTACGAAAATTTTGTTATGTAATATGTCGCTTTCCAGTTCTTAGGGATGTTTTTTTTCATAAATGATATAACTTATAATTTTGAAAATTTCAAAATTAATTTAGCAGGTTGAGGTTTGGAAAAATAATGTACGCTGCAAATCGGATTGCATTGTCCGCTACAAGAAATAAGGATAAAGCAGCATCTGCCGTCGTGCCCTTTTTTAAACTAAACGAGACTATTCGAACAACATATGAGAAGCTTCTACGATGTTCGAACAGTCTTATCTTTTCAGTCTTCTCAACTATTCTTTATCTGGTATTCTCAGTGTCCGAGCAGCTTCTACTTTGTCCGAATAGTCTCATCTATCTGGTCTTCTCAACTACTCCTATCCGATATTCCCAATGCTTGTGCAGCTTCTTCTTTATCCGAATAGTCTCCTCTATTCGGTTTTGTCAGCTTCTCCTGTCTAGATATCCTTCTTATCGGGTTTTTCTACAGCCGTGCCTTATCCGGATTATTCATATTCTCCTTATCTGGTCTTCTCCGAATCCATACATTTGTACTAATATTGTAGCAAATTTTGTATCATCAAAACCGGACATATGTCCATTTCCAGACCCAATATTTGGTTTAGTTTTCGAAAAGCAAAAGAGGTGTAATCTTTGTGTAAAAAATCCAAGCATTTACATAAAACAATTAAGAATTTATTCACGCATAACATTAAAATAAAATTTAATCTAAGTTTTGGTGATAACAAAATAATCATCAAGATTAGTTCAGTCAGCACAGGTAAGCTCGATTGGAACAGCTCAGGTTATAAAAGCATAATATACCATAAAGGAGCTTGATAGATAAGATCAGATATTCAAGAGTATTTTTAACATAAGTTGATTGGAGTTTAGTTGGAACAGCGTGACTTAGGGTAAAACATATTGGTTGTTCAATAGCATATCAGATTAGCTTAGCTGGAATAGCTTATACAGATACAAAGCTTTAAATACTAGTAAAAATTTCATTCTAATCCAATAGTGAGATGTTTGAAAACACCTTTGTAAGAATACTGTACAGATTATATTCGAGAAACATGCCGCTTCTGTTCATCATCCCAAAACGGTTACGAATGACATTAATATATAACTTAACATATATGCTAAGTTTCATTATATTAGTAAATACACATAAGTGGTAGGCGGTGTCCCACTATCTCGATTTTATGATAGTTGACTCCTTTTGGATGCCACCATATTAATCATCCATCTAGATGGAATCCACCTCGTTTAAAAGAAAAAATAAAAGCCAAAAGTCCAAAAAAATAAAAATAAAAGTATGAAGCCCAAAGCAACCTTGCGAGAAACAAAATTAGTGTAGCAAACAGCGATAGCTGAATAAACATGAAAGTTATGGGGGATGAACACGGAAAATTAGATGTTTAGGCTTAATATCTATATATGTTAGAAAATATTTAAGATTTTATATTTTATAATAACGCTCATGATTGTTCCAAGGTATTTAGACTTGAAAAAACATTAGAGACACCATCTAGGCATCCGCCGGTCGTGTAAGCACCCTCGGATTTGTGTACCAATCAGATTTTAATTTTGATAAACACAAAACCTGATGTTATGTTTCTAACGATTTAATTGAGCGCGCAGGGTAAGCTGTAGCAGTTCAGATCAAACGCGAGCTGAAAAAACGCACTGTAGCAGATAAGATGCGAGCTGAAGAAACGCGTTGTAGCAGATCGGGCACGAGCTAAAGCAGATCAGACGCGAGCTGAAAGCAACGAACTGAGTGCTATTGAGAAGATGTCCAAGCTGATCCAGTAGGGGACGTCCAAAATGGTCCAGCAGACGACATCCAAGCTGATCCAGCTTAGAGCGAAGATCAGCACAGAAGAAACCAGTTCAAAGTAGATTTCAGCTCAGGAGAAAAACGTTCAGTCAGAGATCAAGTACAGAACAAAGAGACGAGCATATCAGCTTAGAACAAATTAGAGCGGGTCAGCACAGTGATCAGATCGGAGCCAAGCTGAGTAAAGACAACTCGGCTAAGGGATTTCAGATTAGAACTAAGCTGAAATCAGCTCGGGATTCACACGTTCAGAGTTTGAGATATCGTATACAACAATTAACTTGAGATGATATGTTGACTTCGGGATCTCTTTGTAGTCGTTGGGACTACTTTTTAGCAAATTACAGATATACCAAATATTTGTCTTCAACTGAGAACGACAGAATGTATACTAAAAGAGAAAAACATTTAATGAAGACGTACGTGAACAGTATAAGCATTAAAAACTCCATAGACAAATTGTGAAAACCCAGGAAAAAAAATTCGACGGTCAACTCAGATTTGAGACGGTCAACTCAGATCCGAGACAGTCAACTCAGATCCGAGACAGTCAACAGCAACTCAGATCTGGACAGCCAACAGTCAACTCAGATCTGGAAAAGTCAACTCAGCTTTGACTAAGGCAAATTCAGCTTTGGCGACGCAGACACAGCTTTGGCGACGCAGGTTCAGATTTGACGATGCAGATTCAGATTTGGCGATGTAAATTCAGATTTGGTAAAGGAAACTTCACCCGCGAATTTCAGTAAGCTTTTACACGCGTACAGAATAGTTTTCACAATCGTAACTGCCAATTTAGGGGGAATAATGGCCAATTAAAATACCCAAATCAATGCCTAAACCGTTACTTTTGTAACCGCCGATTTATTACCATCAAATCAGGAATTTAAGGTGGTAATGGCTGACCCTTGATTACCCCCCTTCTACACCTATAAATACCTCACTAAGGCTGTAGGTGAACCACACTCATTTCGAAAATTTCAGTAAGAAAATCAGTAAGCTCCCACGTTGGAATCCTCCACTAGCTGTATAAGATTTCGGATTCCAGACTTCAATTACGAGACTCAAACTTCAGATTTTGGTAAGTGGGCTTTTGTTATATATATTCGTTTCAAATATTGTATATATTATTCACGTTAAGTTCTGTTTTGAATTTCTGTTCGAGCACTTGTTTCATATCCGATTCCGTTTCGTGTCAAGTTCATGTTATAAATTATGCTCTGTTTTAGCACTGATGTTTCTGTCGTAATATGGGTCTACGGAATATTCCGCACTCTGAGTTACGTGGTGTAACTATGGTCTCGACCCCTTAGAGGAGTAAAAATTAGGGACTGATCAGTAAACCATAGAGACGAAGTAACTATCAGTGCTACCTGTTATGCTATGCTCTGTTCTGTATATGCTCTCTTCTGAAATCTGTTATTCAGTATATGTGTATTTTGTTATGCTCGAATGGTATCCCCCACTTGCTGAGTGTTTCCCCAAACAATCACACCTTACTTCTCCCACCAGATAAGAACGAAAGGCAGGTTGAAGAAGAGGAACAAGAGCTGTTCTGGGGCTGGTGAAGGCTCTTTTTGGTTAAATGTAATTTATTTTCGCTTCCGCAATTTCTTCGTTTTGCAGTTGTAAAGACGCTTATTTGATTATGTAATAGACTGATTTTTGAGCTATATTATGAGGCTTAATGTTTTAAAATTTTATAATTGTTTAATATTACCGATGTCATGAGTCTCGGTCTCGAAGCATGATATTTTAGTGGTATCAGATCTCACCAGGTTCATAATCCGACTGGGAAACCAAATCTGAAATTTTGCAAGGTCCGGGACGAATTTTCAGATTTTGGCATGAGACCAGTGCTACCCCCTCCGAAACGGTCCAACGAGCAATACTCACTTCATTATGATCTAAGGCGCTTTTTGGCCAATTATGAGGCTTAATGTTTTAAAATTTTATAATTGTTTAATATTACCGATGTCATGAGTCTCGGTCTCGAAGCATGATATTTTAGTGGTATCAGATCTCACCAGGTTCATAATCCGACTGGGAAACCAAATCTGAAATTTTGCAAGGTCCGGGACGAATTTTCAGATTTTGGCATGAGACCAGTGCTACCCCCTCCGAAACGGTCCAACGAGCAATACTCACTTCATTATGATCTAAGGCGCTTTTTGGCCAAATTCCTTCGTTTAGGCCTCCAAAAACGCGTTTTTGCCGTTTTTGGAAAGATTTGAAAATTCAATAACTTTTCGTACAGGACTCCGATTTCAGTTCCGTCAACAGTTCTGTAATACCTATGGTTAGATCTAACTTTTTATGGAATAATCTCACAACTTTCTATTTTTGGAAATATCTTCGATTTTTAGGAAATGACCCCCTTTGTCCCCCGTACTCATGCTGTTGCTGCCCTTAGCATGAAGCAGATTGCCCTGGACAACCAGAGCCGCATGATTAGTTGTCTTAGAGCCAAACTAGCAACCGAGAGACGAGAGTCGGCTGTTATAAAGAAAGAACATGAGGGTAACCAAGTAGCGCTAGAAGCCTCACACAAAACCATTGCAGGACTTACTGAAATAGGCCTTTCAATGTCAAAGAAAATTGAAATGATGAAGGCAAAGAAGCAACAGGCTAGAGAAAGCCATATGGAGTGTCATCATAAGATGTAGGCTCGTATCCAAGAGGCCGAAGATAAGGTCGAAGAGCAACACCTAGTCATCGAGGCCCTGGTAGAGGATAAAGCTAGCCTACTCCAAACAATCCAAGGTCTGCAAGAAGAGAACGGTGCTCCTGCTTCATTCGATGATGAATGGGAGGAAGAAGCGGAGGAAGAACCGGAAGAAGAAGGACTAGAGGATATTCCTTTAGGCGAGGGAGAGATTGTTGAGGAATAAAATGTGTTTTACCTTCTGAATTTGTAGTCCATTCATTCTTCTGTCCAAAATTTGCTTATCCTTCGTGATATAGTGTGACGCCCGAACCCAACGGGGCCACGAGAATTGGGGTAAACAAAATTTTCGAATAAAAGAAGGGCTAAAAGATAATTTGTTATAAGCTGCATTTCTTATAACTCAAAGGAACGAAACACAAGACAAATTCGAAGATCAGCAGGTACTTAAGTTCGCGCGCTACTGCTAAAACATTTGCGGAAAACAGGGTATTTCATATAACTTGGCAATTGCGGTTTACAACAGCTGCTATTCGATGTAAATATACAACCATTGCTACTGATTTAATGCAGTACACCCTAATCAAAACAATACAACTTAGACACGGAAAACGTAGGCCTTGGATAAACACAACGCCATCCATCTGCTGATTTCAAGTTTCACCTGCTGTTCCTCCACCAGTTGTCGTACCTGCACCATTTTAAAAGCTAGTGAGCCTAAAGGCTCAGCAAGTAAAATCTAAGTAGTAACAATTTCATAAAACGCAGGCAGACATCTTTACAATTCATATGTTAAGGAACTTCAATATACAATATCATTTTCGTAAGCATTTCAATGGCGGAAACAGGGGAAGATAGCCCAACTTCTCATTTCTTTCAATTTCATTTTCAGTTGATCATGGCATATAAGTTCTATGTGGTCCAATTTGCACTTTGATCAAAATGACTCCCGATATCAGTTTTAGCATATAGCTCATATGAAAGGGCAGTCGACATCTTCGACAACTGCTCACCCTTCTCCTTGGTGACCGTAACCATCTATGCCATAATCTAAAACATCTTTTGTTCCTTAACAAGCTTTTCTTTTAAACATTTCTGTTAAATCCTCGGGTTCCATCATTTTAAACATTTGCTTCCCATTTTAAAACTTTACTGAGTATCGAATTCAACTTTGGAAACATATCGCTAAAATAGAACTGGTTGAAAGAAAAACCAGTCGCAAGACTAATACCTGCTGAAATGAAAAGTACCAGTCGCAACAAATA
>KQ990142.1:99837-112905 GCA_001598015.1 Dorcoceras hygrometricum
CTGCTGAATTTAAAATCACAATGCAGCTGCTGATTCCTAATCAAAGGAAAACAACTGCTGATATTAATAAAGAAAGACGCATCTGCTGATGAACAGAACAGTGCATGGAATTTATGAAGACGCTTGTAATATCTAAACAATGATTTCGCTACCAGCCGTCGCTTATTAAACCAGACCAGACTGCCACTAATCCCTTTCATATAAAAACCTGTTTTCAAAGTAAGACTTTCATCATTTGCAAAGAAAAGTTTAAAGTGTTCTTCAAAGGAATTTCAGAAAAGCTCGTGCGTTGCTCAAAGGGAAGATCTCTGCGGGAATTTGCTGTTGTTGCAAAGCTTCAATTAAGGCACGTAAAAGCTGATCTTTTTCTACACCATTTGAAGCATATATTGTGTTTTAATGGATCTGTTTGCCTGTATGTTATTGATATATTGAAAGATGGGTTCGAAAATGATGTTTTGATGTTTATAATGCTTCCAGTATGTTTTTCAGAAAGTTTATGAAGTTTTACATGTACTGAGGATTTGAATTCAATTCCAGAAAATGTTATGAAAGTTCTTCTTGCAGTAGCTGTAATATTATAATTTGATAACTGTGTAATTGGTAGTTGCTGGTTGAATCATGGGTATGGTTTGATAGGCAACGGCTGATGGCATCGTTGTTGTTTTAATATTACAAATGAAGAGTATGTATCCAGCAGCTGTATCTACTTGTTAAGATTCAGCAGCTGTATGGTTTTAGCGTTTATGAATGTTCTTCATGTAGTTGTAATGTCGAAATTTGATGATTTTGTAATCAGTAGTTGTTAGTTGAATCAGTATAAAGTCTGGTTTAATAAGTGACGGCTGGTAGCGAAATCATTGTTTAGATATTACAAGCGTCTTCGTAAATTCCAGCAGATGCACTGTTCATCAGCAGATGCGTCTTTCTTTATTAATATCAGCAGTTGTTTTCCTTTGATTAGGAATCAGCAGCTGCATTGTGATTTTAAATTCAGCAGCTGTATTTTCCTTAGTTAGAATCCAGCAGTTGCATTGTCTACATAAAATCAGCAGATGCACTGTTAATCAGCAGATGCATTCCATAGTGATAATTCAGCAGTTGCTTTGCAAATGATGAAAGTCTTACTTTGAAAACAGGTTTTTATATGAAAGGGATTAGTGGCAAGCTACTTGAGAAATCAAGCATGACACACTTTCAAAATTTAGTAAAATCCCCTCATATCATTTTAATTTGTAAAACAACAAACCTTCTCTTAAAGAAATCATTTCACCTCCTTAAAACATCTTTTAATAGTTTTAGAACCAGCTCGTGCATCGCTACTTGGAGTCACCTGCTAGAACCAGCCGCAGCGCAAACTTACCTGCTGATATCAACAATTCAGCAGATACATAATATTTAAAATTTCCAAAATGGCCCATATGATTTATGAAATGCATAAATATGGTCCTAAGGATTTTGGGGCGTTACAACTCTACCCTCCTTATTGAAATTTCGTCCTCGAAATTTACGTACCAAATAAATATGGGTAAAGACTTAGCATATCAGCTTCTGTTTCCCACGTTGCTTCTCGCTCCGACTGGTTGAACCATTGTATCTTAACCATAGGAATGCTACGGTTTCTTAATCTTCTAATTTCTCGGAGGAGAATTCTTTCTGGTCGCTCTTCATAACTTAAATCTGGAGCTAAATTAATTGGCTCATAGCTTAGCACATGCGAGGGATGGGGAATATACTTCCTCAAAGCTGATACGTGAAAAACATTGTGCACTGCTGACATTTGTGGAGGCAGTGCCAGTCGATAGGCGAGCGTTCCTACCTTCTCTAAAATCTCATATGGTCCAATATACCTTGGACTCAACTTTCCTTTCTTTCCAAAACGCATAACTCCCTTCATTGGAGCTATTCTCAAAAATACTCGATCACCTATTTCAAAATTTAGTTCTCTTCTTCGATTATCTGCATAACTCTTCTGTCGACTTTGAGCTTTTTTCATTCTCTCTCTTATTCTTCTAACAGCTGCTGCTGTTTGCTCCACAACATCTGGTCCCAAACCAGCTCTTTCACCAACTTCATCCCAGTGAAGTGGTGTTCTACACTTCCTGCCATACAAAGCTTCATATGGAGCCATTTGAATCGAAGCTTGGAAACTGTTATTGTAGGCAAATTCTACCAGCGGCAAACTCACATCCCATCCTGCTGAAAAATCTACAATACATGCTCTGAGAAAATCTTCTAAAATTTGAATCACCCTCTCCGATTGTCCATCAGTTTGTGGGTGAAACGCAGTGCTGAATGTCAATTTCGTACCCATAGCTTTATGTATACTTTTCCAAAAAGCTGATGTAAACTTAGGATCTCGGTCTGATACAATGGAAATTGGAACACCATGTAGCCTCACTATTTCTTTAACATACAATTCAGCGTACCTGCTCACCTCATAGGTCGTTTTAACTGGTAAGAAATGAGCATACTTAGTGAGCCTATCAATTATAACCCATATGGAGTTATATCCTTGTACTGTTCTTGGTAATCCAGTTACAAAATCCATCGCTATACACTCCCACTTCCATTCGGGAATCGGCAGTGGCTTCAATAATCCTGCTGGTCGCTGATGTTCAGCCTTCACCAGCTGACATGTTAAACACTCAGCTACAAATCTAGCAACATCCCTCTTCATTCCTGGCCACCAATATAACTGCTGGAGGTCCTTGTACATTTTCGTGCTTCCTGGATGTACTGAATATGGAGCTGTATGAGCTTCTTTCAAAAGTTCAGCTCTTAAATCATCCACTTGAGGTACCCAAACTCTGCCCAAATACCTCACAATTCCATCATCTGTAAAATATAAACTTTTACCTCTTTCTTTATCCTGCTGGACCCATTTCTTCAACTGCTGGTCCTGCTACTGACCCTCTCGAATTTGATTTAACAAATTTGATCTTACTGAGAGGTCTCCTAGAATCATATTACTGCTGCTGCTGGACACTATTTCAAGTCCAAACCTTTCAATTTCATTTACCAAAGGCTGTTGGACAGTCAAATGCGCTAATCCTGCTGATTTCCTGCTGAGAGCATCAGCCACTACGTTTGCTTTTCCCGGATGATAACTGATAGTGCAATCATAATCTTTAACTAGTTCCAACCATCGCCTCTGCCTCTATTCAATTCTTTCTGGGTAAAGAAGTACTTCAAGCTTTTGTGATCTGTGAAAATCTCACACTTCTCCCCATAGAGATAATGCCTCCATATCTTAAGGGCAAAGACAACAGCTGCTAATTCCAAGTCATGCGTTGGATAATTTTTCTCATGGTCTTTCAGCTGCCTAGATGCATATGAAATAATTTTACAATCCTGCATCAACACAGCTCCTAGTCCCAACTTAGACGCATCAGTGTATATCACAAATTTTCCCTCATCGGTTGGCATAGTCAAAACAGAAGCTTCTATCAGCGCTTGCTTCAATTTATCAAAACTGGCTTGACACTCTTCTGTCCAGTTATATTTCACTTGCTTCCTTGTAAGCGTAGTCAAAGGAACAGCAATCTTGGAAAATCCTTGGATAAACCGTCGATAATATCCAGCTAAACCCAAGAAACTTCTTATCTCTGTGACATTCTTTGGTGCTGGCCAGTCGCGAACCGCTTCCACTTTAGCAGGTCGACTTCTATTCCATCCCTAGACGATTATGTGGCCTAGGAACGATACTTTCTCCATCCAGAATTCACACTTGCTAAATTTAGCAAACAACTGCTTATCTTTCAAAATCTGGAGCACAATTCTTAAATGTTGAACATGCTCCTGCTGAGTCTTAGAATAGACTAAGATATCATCAATGAAAACCACTACAAACTGGTCTAGATATGGTTGAAAGACTCTATTCATTAAGTCCATAAATGCTGAGCTGGTCGTGATTGAGTACTTGGCTCTCCTTCACAGAACTCACTATTGTTGAATCCAATACCAGTCTTATCACTGGCTTGCTTTTGGCTTTCATATAGCTTTTGGAGAGAAAGATTAGCCTTGTTCCAGGAGCTCATTTCTACAGTCGATTTATTGACTTCAGCCTTGAGCTCGCTGATCTCATTTCTCAACAACTCATTCTCCGCTTGTAGCTTACTCAACTCAGTTTTTAGAATGTCAGTATCTTCAAGCTCATCATAACTTGATTCAGCTGAACTACTCTTTAAACTCATGTTTTCAGCCTTAGCTTCCTCGAATGAATGAGAAAGCTTCCGGTACTCTTTTACCATGTCATTAAGTGCTATGACAAGGTCATCACGTGTAAATTCAACATTCGAGAAATCAAATACCTCATCTTCGTCTGTTTGGTCAGCCATGAAGCAGTGAACCTCCTCTTGTTCACTCTCACTTGAAGATGAGCTGCTGCTGGATGAGTCTGAGTCGCTATCAGCCCAGCTTTTGGTGCTTTCTTCAGCCACCAACACTTTGCGAAAATGCTTGCGACTGAATCTTTTGTTGCTGTTGGTCTTCATATTTCTGTCGCTTGATCTTTCTTTGAACTTGTCCTTGGACTTGTCCTTGGACTTCTCAACATTTCTTTCATTATCTTCGTCATCACGTCTGTATCGCTCTTCTTTCCTGTATCTATCATCAGCTCTTCTATCATCTCGCTTGCTTCTATCGTCTCTCTTGGGTCTGTTGCAATCAGCAGCAAAATGACCTGGACGATCACAATTGTAGCATTTCAAATCAGAAGATACTTTATCAGATTTGTTATAATTATTGAAAGAAGTAGAAGGGTTGAAAGATCTTCTCAGGTATTTCCCAAACTTCTTAACGAAGAGGGACATGACGTCATCAGAGAGTTGATCTACTGATTTGCTCGTGCTTGGAGAGCATGGTTCAGCAGTAGCGGCAGCAAGAGCTTTCGTTGGCTGGGAGGTTGATGGACCAGCTTCTGATCTTGTCTCCAGCTCGAACTCATATGCTTTTAGATTTGAAAACAAGTCATGAAGCTCCATTTTTTTTGAGATCCTTCGATTCCCTCATAGCCATGGTTTTCACGTCCCACTCTCTGGGCAGGGCTCTCATCACTTTTAGCACCAACTCCCGGTTCCTATATTCTTTGCCCAAGCTATTCAACTCGATGATAATAGCACTGAAGCGCTCATCAAATTCAGTCATTGTTTCGCCGTCTTTCATCTTGATTGCTTCATATTTTTTCTGAGCCACTGTCAGCTTGTTCTCTTTCGTTTCATCGCTGCCTTCACATATTTGGACAAGCTTTTCCCATATTTCTTTTGCTGTGGTCACAGGTCTTGATTTTTGCTGAACATAGTTTTGTCATATGCGTTTTTCCATCTGCTGATTCCTTTAGCGATAAAACGATGTCGTGTCAACTTATTTAAGTGACGCCATTTTATTATCTTTGTAATGAATCTGCTGGTTGAAGTCACTGTAGCTGTCTGCTGATATGCTTTAAACAAAGCATCTGCTGATATGTCAAAGGAACGCTTCTGCTGAATCAATCAAAACGTTGTCGTTCCAACATAACCAAACGCTGTCGTTTCGCAATCTTCAACAAATATACTTAACCAACTGCTGAACTCTTCAAGAAAGTATCTGCTGATTACTTCATCTGCTGATGCGAAACTGTGCACTCCAACGACGTCGTTCTAACTTATCAAAACGCTGTCGTTTACCAATCCTTAGCAAAACACGCTGAAACTCAAAACGGTACCTGCTGATCGAGACAAAAACATCTGCTGATTGCTCTTGATGAATCTATCTGCTGAACTTCTCAAACCGTTCAACTGCTGATCGCATACCATCTGCTGAATTCTCACGAATACTCCAACTGCTGAAATACCACTGTAGATAGATAAAACGATCTCCTGAAGAGTGCGACAACTGATTGTCCAATTGCAACTTGTCTTATTTTTGTTATCACCAAAACTTATAAATATTGTCCTAACAGCACCTCTTACGGTTATCGTCATAGTGGAGATTGTCGCAAGCAGAGTGGTGCAAGCTTTAAGTGTGAAAATTTGGGCCACCGAATTGCGGATTGTCCGGAAAACCAAGTTCCAAAGACTGGATCGAGCAATGCGGCTCAAAACAAGCCCAAGCTCAGGGAGGATAAACCCAATGCTCGTGTGTTTGCAATGTGCCAATGATACAAAAAGAAGCTGAAGACGCCAGCGACGTGGTGGCAGGTACCATTTTTATTCAACAAGCTGCCTGATTATGTGTTGTTTGATTGTGGTGCTACCCATTCGTTCATATCTAGAAGATTTGCTAAAAATTTAGGGCTAGAACCTGAAATCCTATGTGAACCATATAGAGTAGCAACTCCTATCAACACTACCATTGAAGCACATAAGATCCACCGAACTTCGAGATATCCATAAACGACCGTCCATTCTTTGCAAACCTGATACAACTCAACATGGTCGAGTTCGACGCCATCTTAGGGATGGATTGGCTATCTAAGAACCATGCATTGGTAGATTACCGAGATAAGAGTGTGAAACTCCAAGCCCCTGATCAAGAGGAGCTGATATATTATGGCAAGAACAAGGAGCGAAAGTCCCTACTTTTTGCTGCCCAGGCATGGACAGCCATGAAGTCAGGAGCAAAAGTTTTCTTGGCAATGATCCACGAAATAAAAGAAGGAGACGAACTCAAAATAGAAGATATCCCAGTGGTGCAAGAGTTTGCAGATATGTTTCCAGATGACTTACCTGGAAAAGTGCCTGACAGGGAAATTGAGTTCGAAATTAACCTAGTGCCAAAGACGACCCCAATCTCCAAGGAACCCTATCGGATGACACCTGCAGAACTCAAGGAGCTCAATGATCAACTACAAGAACTGCTAGACAAAAAACAGATCAGACCCAGTGTGTCACCTTGGGGAGCTCCAGTGTTATTCGTCAAGAAGAAGGATGAAACTATGAGATTGTGTATCGACTACAGAGAGTTGAACAAGATCACAATCAAGAATAAGTATACTCTTCCAAGAATTGACGACCTATTTGATCAACTCAAAGGAGCTACAACCTTCTCCAAGTTAGATTTGAGGTCGGGTTATCATCAACTGAAGATCAAGGCTGAGGATGTTCCTAAAACTGCATTTAGAACAAGATATGACCATTACGAATTCACGGTGATGCCATTTGGTCTAACAAATGCACCAGCGGCCTTCATGGATCTCATGAACCGGGTATTCAAACCATTCCTTGACAAATTTGTGGTGGTGTTCATAAACGATATACTCTTATATTCATCAAGTGAAGAAGAACACAAGGAACACCTTCGAATTACCCTTCAAACCCTGAGGGAGAAACAACTGTACGCAAAGTTCAAGAAGTGCGAATTCTGGCTAGAGAGTGTGGCATTCCTAGGCCATATAGGCATATCAGTGGATCCGAATAAGGTAGAAGATATCATGGACTGGCCTATACCTAAGACGGTGACAGAAGTTAGAAGCTTCTTGGGATTGGCTGACTATTATCGTAAGTTCGTAGAAGGATTCTCTTCGATAGCCACACCACTCATTAGACTCACCCAAAAGAAATCCAAGTTCAACTAGAACGAAGAATGTGAGACAAGCTTCGAAACTCTGAAGGCAAAGCTTGCATCTGCCGCTGTTCTAACTCTACCCGTAGGAGATAAAAGCCTTACTATCTACAGTGATGCATCTAAAGGATGACTAGGGTGTGTACTCATGCAAGAGGACAGAGTAATTGCTTATGCCTCAAGACAACTAAAGACGCATGAACACAATTACCCAACCCATGATTTAGAGCTAGCTGTAGTGGTTTTTGCTCTAAAGATTTGGCGACACTACCTCTATGGGGCAAAATGTGAAGTATTCACCGACCATCAGAGTCTCAAGTATATATTCACTCAGAAAGATTTGAATCTGAGACAAAGAAGATGACTCGAGCTTTTAAAGGACTACGACTTGACAATAAACTACCATCCAGGAAAGGCAAATAAGGTAGCCGATGCGTTAAGTCGGAGGAATCTGAACAAGGTGATACTGTAACGACCCTCATTTTTCTAATGAAATAATATAAGTTATTGGGGTTCGATTGAAAGACATAAAAATTTCAATCATTGGAATCATGGATCGCTACTACTACTTGAATCGAAACGAGAATAATAAATTTTTTCTCATTCGAAATGGAGAAATCTGATATGATAATAAAAAGAATGGTGCGAAAGTATAAAAACTTGATATAGCAATCAAAACGATACATCTCTTTTTGCAATAAGGTCTGAAACAGATTTCTACAAAATAACTAACTTAGAAATCTGTCTTGTTACAAAAGAACAGCAAAATATCCTGTACAGTACAAAATGTCCCAAAAAGAAGCTATGAAATCTGGAACAGAAAGAAACTGTGAAATATGATGTCCACGATAAACACATCTTTCCTTTCTGTTCATCTCCCTCCAGTTTCCTACTTCGAATTACCTGCACTCAATAAAACTAGTGAGCCAAAGGCCCAGCAGGTAAAGCCTGGAAATAACAAGAGTACAAAATACAATTGTTCTTAAACTTATACGTACTGGGGTCTGAACTTTAAATACGCTTATGAATAAACAAGCGCATTACATGACTGAGAAATCTGAACATAAACGAAAGCATAAAACATGAATCAATTCTATAAACATTTCCTTGAAACATTCTTAAGAGCTGCGATTAAAATGGCACTTGTGCTCTTCATTCTTTTCTGAAAATAGCGACAACACTTTAAACATTTGGTCCATTTCGTTTGATCAAACTCCTGATATCAGTCGTAGCACTATTGCTCATTTTTGAAGGGGTATATAGATCCGTCAATCCATAATCCTAATCCTTCCTTGGTTTTTGAAGGGGTATACAGTCCGTCGACTGTAATCCTGATCATTCCTGGGGACCCTTTTTGTTGTCATAACTTAAAACGTTTTCTAAAACATGTTATGCTCTTTCTTTCTTTCGTGAAATCTGTTTTCTTTCCTTTATACGTTTACTGGTTTTCTCTTGTTTAATGATGTTCTGGAACTGTAAAGGATTTCCTTGTAATGCTTGCGAAAATGAAAACTGAATAAAAATACTACTTATCTGTCAGTTAAATCGAATGATTCATTTGAATTGAAGTGTAAATGAATAAGAAATCAAATTCTGAAATTTCGTTATTTGTTGAAGAGAATGAATAGTAGCTTTATGTTGAAAGAAATGAACAGTGCGTAACTGTCAATAGTCTCTTTAAGAAAACACGAACAAACTGTCAACAGATATCACTCAAGGAAAATAATGATTTGCTGTCAACAGATTTATTTATAACGAAAGGAACAGTAGATAGCTGTCAACAGATATCGCTTGAGGAAAGGAACAGTAGATAGCTGTCAACAGATATCGCTTGAGGAAAGGAACAGTAGATAGCTGTCAACAGATATCGCTTGAGGAAAGGAACAGTAGATAGCTGTCGACAGTTGAAACTAAAGGAAACGAAGGTTGCTGTCGACACTTAGTAACTAATGTACACCTGCGATTGCTGACAACAGCTATTGCAACAGTTTATAGCTGTTGAACATGAATAGTGCACTTGCTGATTTCGAATATTGCATCTTCTGAAATTTATACTTAGAATATCTTCAACATAGAAATATCAGCTAATGGTTTAAGAACCAGATTTTCAGACGTAACCATGTGAACGAACATGAAAAACAATGGTTTCCTTTGTCTGAAGAAATCAAGATATCTTACGAAATTTTTCGTCCCCGAAATTACTTACTTAAAGAGATCTGGGTAGCTCCTCTGCATATCAGATTCGACTTCCCACGTTGCTTCTCTTTCGGAGTGGTTTGTCCACTGCACTTTGATCATTGGGATTGTTCTGTTTCTCAGCTTACGATTTTCTTTTGCTAAAATCTTTTCTGGAACTTCTTCGTAAGTCAAGTCTGGTTCTAATTGAATAGGTTCATGACTGAGTACATGCGATGATTTAGCAATGTATTTTCTAAGTGCTGAAACATGGAATACGTTGTGAACAGTAGACATCTGGGGAGGTAACGCCACACGATAAGCTACTGATCCAACTCGTTCTAAGATCTGAAATGGTCCAACATACCTGGGACTTAATTTTCCTTTCTTTCCAAATCTCAAAACACCTTTCATTGGTGAAATCTTGAGGAACACGTGGTCTCCTTCCTCAAAATTTAGATCTCTTCGATGGCTATCGGCATAACTTTTCTGTCTACTTTGAGCAATCTTCATTCTTTCACGTATTCTTTTAATAGCTTCTGTAGTCTGTTCTATAATATCAGGTCCTATCTCATTTCTTTCACCTACATCATCCCAAAGGATTGGAGATCGACATCTTCTGCCATACAGAGCTTCGTATGGTGTCATTTCTATCGATGCTTGATAACTGTTGTTGTAGGTGAGATTCCCAGCTTTCTGAAAAATCAAGAACACTAGCCCTTAACAAATCTTCCAGTATTTGAATTATTCTTTCTGATTGTCCATCGGTTTGAGGATGGAACGCTGTACTGAAAGTTAATTTCGTTCCTAGGGCTTGATGTAAACTTTTCCAGAATCTCGAAGTGAATCTAGGATCTCTATCTGATACTATAGAACTTGGAATGTCTGACTATTTCTTTGATATACAATTCTGCATACTTACTCAAATCATAAGTTGTCTTTACAGGAAGAAAATGAGCAGACTTGGTTAATCTGTCAACTATTACCCAAATTGCGTTAAAACCTTGAACTGTTCTGGTTAATCCTACCACGAAGTCCATTGCTATGTTATCCCATTTCCAAACAGGTATAGGAAGTGGTTTTAACATTCCTGGAGGTCTCTGGTGTTCTGCTTTAACTTGTTGGCATGTTAAGCATTCGGCGACAAATCTACAGATGTCACATTTCATTCCTGGCCACCAAAACAGAGGTTGCAAATCTTTAAACATTTTTGTTCCTCCTGGATGAATTGAATATGACGAGTTATGGGCTTTATTCATAATTTCATTGCGCAAATTATCAGCACGCGGTATCCATAAACGACTCTGGTATTTCACAATTCCATCTTCCACAGTATACAAATTGGCTTCTATGTTTTCATCTTGCTTCATCCATTTCTGGAGTTGTTCGTCCTTCGCTTGACCTTCTTTAATCCTATCCTTTAATGTTGATTGGATCTTAAGGACTGATAACTTAGCAGCATTTCCTTTTCTAAATATCTCAAGTTCAAATCGATTAATCTCTAATGCCAGGGGGATCTGAACTGAGATCTGCGCTAATCCCACGCTCCTCCTACTTAATGCGTCTCCTACGACATTAGCTTTTCCTGGATGATAACTAATTACACAATCGTAATCCTTAACAAGTTCAAGCCATCTTATTTGTCTCATGTTTAATTCCTTCTGGGTAAAGAAATATTTGAGGATCTTATGATCTGTAAAAATTTCGCATTTTTCACCGTAAAGATAGTGTCTCCAAATCTTTAATGCGAAAACTACTGCTGCTTTAGGATAATTCCTTTCGTGAATCTTCAATTGTCTCGAGGCGTAAGCAATCACATTTCTCTCTTGCATTAAAACAGCTCATAGCCCTGTCTTTGATGCATCCGTATAAATCACAAAATTCCCTTTCTCCGTGGGCAACGTTAAAACAGGGGCTTCGACTAACGCACGTTTTAATGTCTCAAAGCTGGATTGGCATTCTGGAGTCCAATCATACTTAACATTCTTCTTAGTTAATGTCGTTAATGGAACAGCAATCTTCGAAAATCCTTCTATGAATCTTCTGTAATAACCTGCTAATCCTAAGAAACTACGAATTTCTGATACATTCTTAGGTACAGGCCAATCCCGTACAGATTCCACCTTTGAAGGATCTACTTCTATTCCATTCTTCGAAATAATATGACCCAAGAATACTACTTTATCAATCCAGAACTCACACTTACTAAACTTAGCAAATAATTGTTTATTCCGTAAAATCTGCAAAATTTCTTTAAGGTGTTCTTCGTGTTCGTCACTGTTTTTCGAGTAAATCAATATATCATCTATGAACACAATGACAAATCTGTCTAAATAAGGTTGGAATACTCGATTCATTAAGTCCATAAACACTGACGGCGCATTCGTTAATCCAAAGGGCATAACTAAAAATTCAAAATGGCCGTATCTTGTCCTGAAAGCTGTTTTGTAGACATCTGTTTCTTTTACGCGAAGTTGGTGATAACCAGATCTCAGGTCTATCTTGGAAAATATTGCAGCTCCTCGCAATTGGTCGAACAAATCATCGATTCTAGGAAGAGGATATTTATTCTTAATCGTTAGCTTGTTCAATTCCCTATAATCGATACACAAACGCATACTACCATCCTTCTTCTTCACGAAAAGCACTGGTGCACCCCAAGGTGAAGTACTGGGTCTAATGAATCCTTTATCCAATAAATCTTGGATTTGATCTTTTAATTCTTTCATCTCCTTAGGAGCAAGTCTATGTTGGGGATCCGGATCCGCCCCCCGGCTAGGCAGCGGAAGAACAATAGAATGAAAACCCGGAGGAGATCAATACGAAAAACAAATAACATACTACGACATTCATAGGATGTTTAAGCGGATTACCTTGCTGGCACTTGTGCCTGGCTCCAACCGTGATTACAATAATCCGGCTCTTCTCGGTAGATTGCGGTAGTTTTACGCCAATCCGGTCCACGACCAGATTCGAGACTCCTTCGTCAGGCTGCACTAGAAGCGCTGACGAGATCAGCACGAACGGATTCTCCTCGAAAAACTAGGCCGGAACAATTTCCGACGAAGTGGCGGCGGCAGCGGGCGGCGGCGAGGAAGAAGAGAGGGAGGCGGCGTGTGTTTAGTGCTTAGGGTTTAGAGTTGAGTTGTGAGAGTTGTGTAATTATGAAGTCTATTAAGTCTAATTAAATAGACTTAACAATGGACTTGGACCGGCCCATCGGGCCCGGGTCCAAATGACGATATCCATTGCTGCGACTTCATCGTAACTCTGATCGCCGATCAGATCGGACCGATCAACTCAGTTTCCAAAACTGAATGTTATGATATGAAAAACAATTTTTCAGATCAT
>KQ990144.1:4111-20731 GCA_001598015.1 Dorcoceras hygrometricum
TTTAGAAACCAGAGAATTTACAGTCTCATAGATATGTACTTCTTTGTCATATTTTATTGAGTCTGTAACGAACTGGCTTTGTGAAGTAGTTCGAAAAACATCATTACCTTACCTATTTTCAGCTGCTGCGTCTGCGTGTTAGTTTGTGGTGTTGCTAGGAGTTCACCTGGAGCGAGGCTCGGTGATTGGGTGTTTGTAGAAGGCCTGCACGCATCAAATCTTCTAGTGAAACCTTCCTGAAAAGGAAGAAGGGGAGACGTAGGATATTTATATCCGAACTTCCAGAAACAAACTCTTGTCCCTTAACTTTTACATTACGCACTTACTTACTTGTTACACTTTTCACTGATCAATTGGCTTTATTCCTCACATATTTGTTAGCCAAGAGATCAGCCATTAAACTGAGATATCTTAAGTCTGGTAACTCGGACTTAAGTTAAGCAGTGCTTGTAAAAATAGTTTTAAACGGTTTCGAAAATTAAAATACCAAGGAGTTCATTCAACCCCCCCCCCTTCTGAACTCCTAGGGCAGTTTTCGTTCCATATTGATCCTATCAAGATTGATTTTGCATTAGTTGTCTGGTTACAGAGGAATATGTACTAATATTGCTACTTGTGCCAAAACAGAATAAGGTCTAGAGCAGATCAGTTTCGAGCAGATTGGAACGAATTGGTGTAGACCAGATTAAAGCAATTCGACACAGCAACCAGATCGGGAAACCAGCTAAGTAAATACAACTTAGCAAACTTGAATATTATAATGTTTGAAGTTATGTACATTTTGATGTGATACATGTGACCTCTCTGCATTGAATTGTAGTCGTTAGAACTACTTTGAGCTAATACCAGATACGAAGAGATACATTTGAAACTGAACATGGCACAGAGTTGCTAAAAAGGGTAATGCATTTAATGTATATGTACGAACATCGTACAGGAATTTAAGACGTCGCAGGTTTTTCAATTCGGATACAACAGAAGTGTCTACTACTAACATTTATTACCGTTGTATCCAAATGATATAAATAGAAGAGAAGATCAGCTGTGACAAGATTACCAATAGAAACAAAACACAACGAGACTTACACCAAGTTACAAGCTGCAAATTTCGTTCACGAACAAAAGCAGAGTTCATCTCATTAAACCAGCTCATAGCTAGTGACACACGCACAGATTGCATATTCAACTCTTCTTGTCACATTATCTTCTATACACACACTCTTTAGTATTGAACCTTCATTGTAAATCATAAACAGAGAGTGTTGAGTTCTAGAGCAGCATAACCAGCTTAGTGCTGAGTACATTGTATTTGCGAATTAGATCGTGGGTCTTTGTTTGTAGTTGGGTGCTAGGAGTTCTTGCAGCTACTGGTTGTAGGATCGGGTTTGTACAAGGGATTGTATAAATCAAATATTCTAATGGAAATCCTTCCCATTGAGGAAGAAGGGGAGACATAGGAGAATTTTCTCCAAACTTTCAGAAACAAACCTCTCGACTCTTTAAATTTTATATTTTTGCATTAATTTAACTGTTTACTGTTTGAATCATGTTCTTTCCGTATAAAATCATTTTATTACACAAGACAACAGCAATCACTGAAAACCCTCCAAGATGGTAACTCGGCTGGAGGTTTGCATCGAGCAGTAAAATATTTATAAACAGATTTTCAAACAAAAATTAGCAAGGGAGTTCATTCACCCGTCCCCACCCCCCCCCCCCGGAACTCCCGAGCTTCTTTTCGATCCTAACAAGTGGTATCAGAGCTCAGTTTCTCAGTGCTTGAACAGTTTATTCATTTATGTTCATTAAATATGTCGATTTCTCACAACAAGATTCCTATGTTTTCCAAGGAGGAATACGATGTCTGGAAGATCCGGATGCAGGCGCACATAGCGGCACAAGATAATGACATGTGGTTCATGATAACTAAAGGGCCAATGCAAATAATGAAAATGAACACTGCTGTAGCTATAACTGTCGGTGCACCTCAGTGGATCAAGAAACCCAGAATAGAGTGGACCTCGAAAGATAAGAAGAAAGCCAATCTGGATAATGTTGCTAAGTACATCATGTACAAGACGCTAGACAACAATATGTTTAGCAAAATCCAGACGTGCACGAAGGCAAAAGAAATCTGGGAAAAGCTGACCCAGATATGTGAAGGCAACAATGAAAGAAAAGAAAATAAGTTGACCGTGGCCCTGCAAAAGTTCGATTTGATCAAAATGATGCCCGAGGATACCATGGCCGAATTTGATGAACGGTTTAGCTCATTGGTGATTGAGATAGCCAGATTGGGAAAATCCTACAACAACAAGGAGTTGGCCCTGAAGGTGATGCGAGCACTTTCCAAGGAGTGGGATGTGAAAACAATGGCCATGAGAGAGTCTAAGGACCTAAACAAGATGGAGTTGCATGACTTGTTTGCAAATCTGAAGGCTTACGAGTTTGAGCTGGAAACGAGAGCGGAGTCTGGCCATACACTTCTCAACCAACTAGAGCTCTTGCTGCTACGATTCTAGAACAAAGTCCATGTTCTACTAGAAGTAGATCCGCAAATGAACTGAGCAAGGATGCAATGTCCTTGGGAAATTTATGAGAAAGCATAACTTTAAACCTTCCTCTTTTGATTCTCCGAAAAAGAATTTTAATTCTCCTTCTGAAGATAAATTTTATAACTGTGGTAGGCCTGGTCACTTTATGGCTGATTGTAGGAAGCCAAGGTTGGATGCAAAGAAGAGACCAGATCACAGCACCAGCAAGGACAAGAAGGAGAAGAAACTCTATCGGAAGAAGAAAACAGAGAAAGAAATGGTTGCTTAGGAGAATAAGAGGGCATGGGCTGACTCAGATTCAGAGAAATCCGGCTCTGGAACATCCTCATCCAGCGAAAGCAGAGATGCATTACAGTGTCTAATGACCGATGACACTGATGAGGTATTCGAT
This sequence comes from Dorcoceras hygrometricum, assembly GCA_001598015.1. Lineage (NCBI taxonomy): Eukaryota > Viridiplantae > Streptophyta > Magnoliopsida > Lamiales > Gesneriaceae > Dorcoceras > Dorcoceras hygrometricum. The sequence goes on from KQ990144.1 coordinate 7,058, forward strand.
TTTCTCTAGTACGGAGTTCAAACATGAAGACCTTTTTATATCATTAAATGAAATGGTTCTAGAATACAAGAAGCTTTCTCAATCATTCACGGAAGTGAAAGCCAAAAAATAGAGTTGTGCAAATAAAGCTGAGCTAGTTAGATCAAGCAATATGCAAGCTGCTCTAAGTAAGCTTGAATCTGAGAATGAGGAACTGAGAAGCAGGTCACAGGAAATGATGGATGAAAACCAGCGGTTGGATGGCATAATAAATTCCTGGACCAAGTCATCTGCTTCATTGGATAAACCGCATGGAACCATGAAGCCATCTGGAGACAAATCCAGATTAGACTATATTGGTGATGACAGCAGTATTGCAGAGACCACTTGTACCCCACAGCTGGATAGAACAAAGTTCAAAACCATGAGCTTTGTAAGATCCAGCACGAGACAGCCTGTAAAGGCACATTCTGGTGCATTAAAAATAGCAGCTAAGCCTACGATCTGGAAAGGCGGATTTTGCGGGGTTGAGTATAAAGCTCCTGATAAGTCTCGGGAGAGCTGTCTTAACAAAAAAGTTTAACAGATGTGGGGTAACCCCAAATCTGATGGAAGAAATCCTGGTCAGTTCTCTCGACCTTCTACAAAGGACATGCATTATAGGCCAAAATACAAGAAGCCTAGATCACTAGGCCAACATACTGCGTATCACACTCACATCAGATCAAAGAACACACACAGACCACACACATGGTTTGATCCACGCACTGGTAAATGGGTTAAGTTTATCCAAGTTTGGTCCCGAAAGGTCTAATCAAACCTGGACTCAAATAGACCAAAGGGTACCAAAATTTTGCATTGTTTGTGAATGCAGGAACAACAGGTTTCCAGATTGGAGCAATCAATGTGGTATCTGGACAGTGGATGCACGAGGCACATGACTAGAGATGCCAAGCTGCTTACAGACATCAAGCAATACAACGAACCCAAGATCACCTTCGGTGATAATTCAAACGGTAACACCGTGGGTAAGGGTAAGCTTACCCATGGTAACTTTACTGTCAACAACGTTATCCTTATCGAGAATTTGTGTTACAACTTGATAAGTATCAGCCAGTTGTGCGACAGTGATTACTCTGTTAAATTTCAAAAGCAAACATGCACCGTTCTAAATTCGGAAGGTCTGACCGTGCTGTTAGGTTGTCGATCTGGAAATACCTACAAATTTGATTGGTCAGATCAACCTCATAAAGAACAAACATGTTTAGTAGGAGTCTCTTCCAATAGTTGGCTATTGCATCAGCGGATGAACCATCTCAACTTCAAAACTATTGCCAATCTAAGTAAGCGTGAGTTGGTTGATGGCTTGCCTAATCTAAAATTTTCAAAAGATAAGATTTGCTCTGCTTGTCAGCTTGGTAAGCATTTAAAATCAACTTTCAAAACTAGAGGCAGTGATAAAACCTCATGTAAGCTGTATCTTTTACATATGAATCTTTTTAGTCCAATACCCGTAACCAATTTAGGGGGAATGAAGTATACCCTTGTTGTAGTTGATGATTTTTCAAAATTACTTGGGTGTTATTTTAATCGTAGGATCAAACTGCTGACCAGCTATTCAAGCTTTTGAAATGTTTACAAAATGAGCAATCTTGTAATGTAAACCGGATTAGGAGTGACCGAGGAACAGAGTGTTTAAATTTTAAATATCCTCCTATCTGGATGAAATTTTGAATCAAACATGAGTTGAGTGCAGCTAGAACACCTCAGCAGATGGGTTAGCTGAGCGTCGAAAATCGAACTTTAAAATAAGCTACTACAACTATGATTGCTGATTCCGGTATTTCAAACAAATTTGGGCAGAAGCTGTCAACACCTCTAGCTGTACTCAGAACAGATCGATGATAAATAAACGACATTGGTTACTCATATGAGATCTGGAATGGCAAGAAACCTGATGTATCTTATTTCAGGGTGTTTGGATGCAGATGTTTCATCCACATTAACGGAAAAACGTGCCTAAGAGATTTTGATGCTAAATCTGATACATGTATCTTTCTGGGATACTCAGTTGTTAGCAGTGTTAGAGTAGATGCCCAACTAGCCAACTTGTGGCGTGTGGGTTTTCATTGACTCTTGTACAAACGATCTTTATATATGATATTCGCATTCTTTTTATATGGCATTCTTTACTTTCATTATGTGTGTAATGATTTACAATTGTGTTGAGTAAAGACCTAGATTACACTAAAGCGTATGTTAGATGTGATAGTGGGTATGACGGCTATCATGAAACACATCTAATAGTCGCTGTGTACTCTGAACATGTTCCTAGTCGATCGGGCCGTCAAAATGAGGATAAGGCCGCCCAACCCTACTACACCTGTTAGGACATGAGGCCAGATGATAAATGAATATTTCAATTCTGCTTTCATATCGCATATAGAGCCTAAGAAAGTAGAAGAGGTCTTAGTGGACCCGAGCTGGATAGACGCAATGCAAGAAGAACTAGGACAATTCGAACGTAGTCAAGTATGGCATTTAGTTCCTAGACCTACTGATCAAAATGTAATAGGTAGAAAATGGGTCTTTAGGAATAAACTAGATGAAAATGACAATCTAGTTCGAAATAAGACTAGACTAGTCGCTCAAGGTATATTCAAGAAGAAGGGATAGAGTTTGAAGAATCCTTCACTCCTGTATCTAGACTCGAAGCCATTAGAATCTTTCTCGTATATGCCTCTTTTAATAATTTTAAAGTTTATCAGATGGATGTCAAAAGTGCATTCTTAAATGGAATCTTGAATGAGGAAGTGTATGTTACACAACCTCCTGGATTCGTAGATCATACCAAACCAAACTTCGTGTATAAGCTTGGTAAAGCTCTATACGGTCTGAAACAATCTTCTCGAGCTTGGTATGATACTATGTCCAATTTCTCATTGATCATGATTTTATTATCGGCTCTGTCGACAAGACATTGTTCAAATTTGTTAAAAATGACCACGTCTTGCTAGTACAGATATATGTCGATGACATTATATTTGGCTCTACTAACTCTAAGGTTTGTGATAAATTCTCCAAGATAATGCAGGATAAATTTGAGATGAGCATGATGGGGGAGCTAACATTTTTCCTAGGCTTACAAGTAAAGCAGCTTGAGGATAGAATATTCATAAATCAAGCTAAGTATACCAAAGAATTTCTCAAGAAGTTTGGAATGGAAAAATGTTCAACCGCAGCTAATCCAATGAGTGCTTCAATAAAACTGTATAAATATGAAGCTGGAACTACCATTGAGGTAACCATGTATCGTGGGATGATTAGTTCGCTTCTGTACCGCACAGCAAGCAGACCAGACATTATGTTCTCGGTTTATATGTGTTCCAGGTTTCAAGCTGATCCAAAATAGTCTCACTACATGGCTGTTAAACGAATTTTTAAATATCTTAAAGGCATGCAGAACGTGGGTCTTTGGTACCCCAAAGACTCAAGTTTAAATTTGATTGGTTATAATGATGCAGATTATGCAGGTTGTAAAGTTGATCGATGTAGCACTATTGGGACTTGTGAATTGTTGGGTGATAGATTAATTGTATGGTTTATCAAAAAACGGATATCTATAGCCACGTCCACAGCTGAGGTAGAGTACCTTACAACTGGCAATTGTTGCGCACAAATGTTATGGATTCAACAACAACTCCGGGACTACGACATTGATGCATAGGAAGCACCCATCTTCTACGGCAACACGAGTGACATCACGATCACTCAGAACCCGATGCTGCACTCCAGAACCAAGCATATTGACATACGCCATTACTTCATTAGAGACCACGTGCTTAAGAAAGACGTTTGGGTGGAGCATGTGCCAACGAATCAACAAGTAGCTGATATCTTCACCAAGCCTCTACCGAACTCTAAGTTTTCTTAATTTCGAAATATATTAGGTCTCTTGGATATGTCATGATTGTGTTCTGCATGCATACATTCAGGGGAACAGTCTAATTCAAACGGATAACTTCATGGTCCGCTGTTTGTCATCAAGTTGGTCAGCATCGTGATGGCCTGGTCCAGCTTGGGGAATATGTAGCGAGATGTTATCATGGTGCTTGGATTACTTGTTTATGTCCTGGTATATGAAATCAAACGGTTGATATTGGTTTAGTGTATAAAATTCATTTTAATCGGACGGTAATCTATCTGGAATTTCAAACGGCTTTTAAATAAAATGGTGACTGATAGGATCAATATGGATCGAAAACAACCTTAAGAGTTCAGAAGGTGGGGGGTTGAATGAACTCTTAGTATTTTAAATTTTCGAAACCTTTAAAAAAAATTTACAAGCGCCTTGCTTAACTCAGATCTAAGTTACCAGATCTGAGGTATCTCAGTTCGAAATCTGATTTCTCGACTAACAATAAATGTGCGGAAAGAAGTCGATCAACCAGTGAACAGTGTAAATGTAAATGCGAAATTGTGAAGTAAAAGTGCAAGGTTCAGAGTTTGTCAACTACAAGCAGATATGACTGCTTAATACAATCAATGTAATTTTCAAGACTGCTTCACACAGCAAGTCTTTTACAGACTCAAAGATAAATATTACAATGAAATACGATGTTATTGTGTATTGTAGATCTTCTGGTTCTTTTATCAACAAGAACTATTTACAAATGTAAACTAGAAGATAATTTGAAGGTTAAACTTGACTGTTCTTCGAGTTGTAATACTGGACTTAGAATGTGTTTGCAATGAAAAGTTCCAGTAAGTATTTGAGAGCTTTTTGATGACAAAGATTGAAGGTCGTGAATCACTGATAGCGTAGAGGAGCAAAAGACGCAGAGAGCTTCTTCATTTGAAGTCTTCAGTCTTTTATACTCTTTGTCTTCAACGGTCATTAAATGTAACCAGTAGAGATAAGCTCTTTTGCATATCTTCATCGTATCATAGCATTTAATACTCCATTAATGCCATACAAAAGGTAAATTGCGCTTGTCAGGGCTAAATTGACTTATATTCCAAAGCGAGTAATCATCGTATCAAGCATTCTGCGCACTGTGCAATTTTACCCAAAATAGCTCTGATCTTGTCTCCTTAATTCCAGCTTTTTATACCATATAAACTTTGACCATTGATTCTCTCTAACTAATTCTTTGATGACTTCTGAAGAGAATCGAAGCTCACTCTTGAGTATGCTTGCAATTTTGTCAAATCTGAATGCTTAAAGAATCTGCAAGGGTACTGTACTCAAATCTTTATTGTCTTCAAATCTGATATACACTGATCATTCTGTAACCATTTCTGAAATACTGAGATCTGAAGTAACTTGAGTGGAATCTGTTTATACTCTTCAATCTGAATAATACCACTTGAGTGAATATAATGGAATCTGTTACTAAATCCTCTGAATCAAGTTTGAATAAACTTTGCTCTACAACAGATCTCTTACTATAGTCAAGTCTGAACAACTGTTCTTGATATCTGAATTAACTGACCCGAATACTCAACTGATCCAAATACCTGAAACTGATTCGAAAGCATCAACCCGATAACAGAAACTGAATCTCTGAATACTTAACTCTGCTCAGTTCTGAATACTTCCCGACAAGTCAACTTAGATGTCAACGCTTAACTCAGAACTCTTGAAACTGAAATCTTTAATACACTTGTATGATGTCACGAAATCTGAAATCCTCTGCGAAAACTTAAGATCAGTTCTTAGTATTATTTTGTTATCACCAAAACTTATAAATTTTATCTTAACAGTGACATGTGTCCAAAAAAACCCTTCTCTCTCCCCGCTCGTACATAAACCGTTTCACTTTACTTTCTGCTTTACGCTTTCAAATTTTCACGCATTCTATCACATTTTCAAGCAATTTACTGCTTTATTGTGCAAATATTTCGTGAAATCTCTCGCATTTTCTCATGTTTCTAACCCTCTACTATCAGAAATGGCCGCATCTTTCTTTGTCAATGCTCTGCAGGTCTACTTCAAGTCTATGCTTGTCATGGAGCACACTGGAATGGTACGCATGTTTAAGACTCTGGAGGACACAGGGTTTCTAGCAGCATCAAGTTCAGATATGAGATCTCTGTAGTTGAATTTTTGGCTAATGCAAAAGTCATTGCGGGAACAATCGTCAGATTCCTCGCCAATCGGAAACTGGCGCTAACGAAGGAAACTTTTGCTGAAGAGTTTGGGCTACCCACTGAGGGGATGAAAAGTTTTCTGGATATTCCGAATCAGACTATGGTTGATATGCGAGGAAGGTTTTCTGGTTCCGATGTGCCATTCTGGGAACAAAGCAAAAAGAAAGAGATGAAGATACAGTTTCGTTTGCTGCACGATATTGTGGCTAAGGCGTTGTGTGCAAAGTCTAGCTCGTTTGATATGGTCACAAGCGAGATGTTCGATCTAATGGTGGCCATTACCGTTGGGTTGAAAGTAAATTGGGCACAGGTGTTGTTTCAGACGTTGGTCGCAATGGTGCACAACCCTAGTCGTCAATCACAGGGTTTTGTGGTCCAGCTTAGTGTATTGTTGGAACGCTTGGCCAAGGCAGACCTCGGGGAGTCTGTCAAGTTGCACCCGCAAAAGGTGTTGACAAACAAGTCTGTCCACACTTATATCAAGAAGAATCTAACTGTGGTTTCCGGTGGTGAGTCAAGCAAACAGACAGAGGATACAATAAGTGGAACAGAGGGTGGGCAGTGGAATATGACCAAGCCCGTGGAAAGGAAGAAGAAAATGTTAGAGTAGATGCCCTAGGAAGAAGAAAAAGACAGAGAAGACGGCTTTGGAGAAGCCGGAGAAAATGAAACAATTATTAATTGTTGAAGAAAAGGAAGGCGACTGCGCCACAGTCAGTGGAGGCTAGGAGCCTAGTTGCTCCAACTAAGTCTACGTTTTGGGACCAGCTCAGATGAGGACTCGTGCCCGCTGGCTAGGCTAAAGAAACGTCGTGGCGCCAAGCGAAAACAAGTGGTCGAGTCCTCTGACTCAGAGGCTACTGTGTCAGTTCCGCAAGTGCCAATCATAAATAAGCACCGAAATAAGAGGACAAAGAAGGGAAAGCACACTGCTGATAATCAAGGAGAGTCACAACCTGGTCCAATTCCTATATTACCAGCTGGGGGTGATAGGGCATCTACCCGTGGTGAACCCGAAGCAAATACGGATACAACTCCAGCAATAGAGACACAAGCTGATGATGAGTCCACTGCTGGTGGCCCAGAAGGTAATGTGGAGACAACTCAGGAACAAGAAGGACGGGTTGATGGTGCTATTTCCAGTGTTGATGAGCAAGAAGAGCGTGTGGAGTGTGAGACCCAAAAGGACCAAGAGGGTCGGGATGATAATGCTTTCATTGTTGCTCAGGGAGAGCAGTACAGTCTACTGCTGGTGGTCCCGAAGGTCATGTAGGGGACACTCTAGAGAATGAGGAATGGGTTGATAATGATGCACAAGTGAAGCAGGAGGAGAGCGGTAACCAGATCGAGACGGAAGTTGCTACCAACAAAGGGGCTATTGTGGTGAGGTCTGGACATGAGCAACCAGCTCAGCAATCCATGACATTTACTGGAAAGGGTATCTTTACCCCTGTGGAAATCCGAGAAATAAACTGGGCGACGTATTTTCTGCCCAAGATAGATCCCGACGCCAAGGGTAAAGAGATTTTGGATGTTTTTGCCCGACCAACCCGGTTGAAGATCACTATCAGTTAGTGCTAAAATCCGTGTGGGAAGACATATCCGATAGAATGGCTGATTTTGATGAATGGGTACATTTCCGCACAGCGGTAAGGATTAAAGATATTTCATCCTTTAAGAATATGGCTAAGATTGAAGAGCAGTTTCTGATTTGGGCGGAGACGGAGCAGGACTTTGAATTGTTTAAGCGACGATTGCTTATATTATACAAGTTTATGAGATGGAGGTGCAGAAGAGGGTAGACGAGCACCGTGCAAATTTCAAACCAGCTGAGCTGTCTGTGAATTATGACCATATGTTCATTTGATTTCTAAGCCGGGAACTTAAGGAAATCACAAGACAGCACAGGGCTCTGCACGCACTAGCTGATCTACCTCTTATAGCTCCGAAAGCTTCAATCGTAGGCGATGCTGCAAATGTGGATCTTCCACAGATCACATGGTCTGAGGCACGCAAACTTCTGTTGAAAATCTCCAATCCGCTCAGCCGAAGGTTCTTGCTTTTGAATTTTCAACATAGGCTGAACAGGGGCAAGCGGCTCTACAAGAAGAGAAGGTGGAATAAATTGACAGGATTGTTGAGAATGTGGAAGTACAGGAGGAGCATCCAGCTCCAGAGAAAGAGATGTTCGGTTCAGTGGATGGACAACAGGTCCTGGAGAAAACCGGCTCCTGAGGAAGAGGACCAGCCTCGAAAGAGTTCAACGCACTCTGGTTCAAGTTTTGGTTCTTCGGGACATTTTTTCGTCCTCAATGAGGATAGTGTGGACAATCACGGTCCCGATCATAGCCTCAGTTTAAGCCTTAGTTTCAATAGTGGTCCCACTCCTGTTAATCTGCAGATGATTGTATATAATGCAGATAGAAAAGAGAATAACAGCACCGTTTAGGACGAAGTTTCTTCCCAATCTAGTCCGCAGCAGATTTTTGTTTCCAGTCCCCTAGCAAACCAAGTTCTCTTTGCCTATTTCAGCAAAACCTTCTGGCTGGAGCAAGATATCCTTGAACAGAATAAGTATTCACATCTAACTTTTCTAGGTGTAGGTCAAACACCACACACAATACTAACAAGACTCTGTTAGAGTTAATTTCGGAAGTTTTGGTGAAGACAAATAAAACAGATTAATCAGCTCAAAGGTACAAGATCTGGACGAGGCTTACGACAATGATCAAAGAAACCAGATCGGAGCTGAAGTCAAGCTGGTTAAGGTCAAACCAGCTCAGAATATTTTGATGCGCTGGTTAAGGCCAAACTAGCTCAACGAATTCAGTTACACTGGTTAGAAGATAACCAACCAAAGATACTTAGTCGGATAAGGATAGACCAGTTGAGAAAATTCAAAGAATAGAAACAGAAAGTGTGAAATCATATTAGTTCAGAAGAGCGGCAAAATAGTGGTTTACAGTTGAGAAAACAGACCAGCTGGAGTGATAAGTGGTATAACAAACAAGCTGGAAGACCAGTTAAGTAAACAGGCTCAAAGCATATTGATTTTGCATTAGGTGTCTGGTTACAGAGGTATGTACTAATATTACTACTTGTGTCAAAACAGAATAAGGTCTAGAGCAGATCAGTTTCGAGCAGATTGGAACAAATTGGTGTAGACCAGATTAAAGCAATTCGACACAGCAACCAGATCGGGAAACCAGCTAAGTAAATACAACTTAGCAAACTTGAATATTAGAATGTTTGAAGTTATGTACAGTTTGATGTGATACATGTGACCTCTCTGCATTGAATTGTAGTCGTTAGAACTACTTTGAGCTAATACTAGATTCGCAGAGATACGGTTCAAATTGAAGACGGCGCAGAGTTGCTAAAAAAGGTAATGCATTTAATGGAGATGTACGAACATTGTACAGGCATTTAAGATGCCGCAGGTTTGAAAGGATACAACAAAAGTGTCTACTGATAACATTTATTACCATTGTATCCACAGGATATAAATTGAAGAGCAGATCAGCTGTGATAAGGTTACCAATAGCAACGAAACACAACGAGACTTAACCAAGTTACAAGCTGCAAATTTTTGTTCACGAACAAAAGAAGAGTTCATCTCATTAAACCAGCTCACAGCTAGTGACACACGCACAGATTGCATATTCAACTCTTTGTGTCACACTAGATTCTATACACACACTCTTTAGTATTGAACCTTCATTGTAAATCATAAACAGAGAGTATTGAGTGCTAGAGCAGCATAACCAGCTTAGTGCTGAGTACATTGTATTTGCGAACCAGATCATGGGTCTGTGTTTGTAGTTGTGTACTAGGAGTTCCTGCAGCTGCTGGTTGTAGGATCGGGTTTGTACAAGGGATTGTATAAATCAAATCTTCTAGTGGAAATCCTTCCCATCGAGGAATAAGGGGAGACGTAGGAGAATTTGCTCCGAATTTCCAGAAATAAACCTCTCGACTCTTTAAATTTTATATTTTTGCATTCGTTTAACTATTCACTGTTTGAATCGTGTTCTTTTTGAATAAAATCATTTTATTACATAAGACAACAGCAATCACTGAGAACCCTCCAAGCTGGTAACTCGGCTGGAGGTTTGCATCGAGCAGTAAAATATTTCTAAATAGATTTTTGAAGAAAAATTAGCAAAGGAGTTCATTCATCCCCCCACCCCCTCTGAAATCCCGAGCTTCTTTTTGATCCTAACAGAATCTGACCATATTGAGCTGAATCATAGGAGAAAATATCTCATTGAAGTCAATGTGTTCTTTCTGAGAATACCCTTTCACCACTAATCTGGCACGATACCGCTCCACTTAGTTATTGCCATCATGTTTGATCTTATTAACCCATCTATTACCCATGGCTTTCATCCCTCGTGATAGGGCAACAAGATCCCAAGTTTTATTCATGTATAAAGCCTCTAATTCTTCCTTCATTGCTGTCATCCACAAGGAAACGTTCGAGCTTTGAGTGGCATCTTGAAAATTTATGTCTCACCATCCTCTGTTAGTAGAGAGTATGCAATATTGCTTTCAGTAACATAATCTGAAAGCCAACTTGGTAGTCTTCTCTCTCGAGTTGACTGCCTCACTCTGGAAACTTCTGACTTACCTGGTTCTTGTTGATCGTGTTTTGGTACTGCTTCACAAGAAATTTGATCTTCGTTTTTCTTATTTTCCACTTGAATTGCAGTAGTTTTTTATTGTGTACTTTTTTCTCCCTTCACGTTATCTTCCTCGAAGATAACATCCTTGCTAATGATAAGCTTATGGACAGTAGGATCCCACAAGAGCTCTATCAGCATAGCTCAAGAAGATACACTTTCTGGATTTAGAATCCAACTTTGATCTTTCTTGTTCGTTGTACAAAAACTACACCATACTTCCAAATGTATGCACCTGAGAATAATCCACTAGATTTCCAGCCCATAACTCCATTCAATTTTTCAAACCAATCGCTACTGATGGAGATCGATTGATAACATAACAGGCGGTTTATATTGTTTCTGCCCAGAAATACTTTTCTAGGCCCAAACAAGGCTCTTTTCATCCACTCTGCCCCTCCATTTTGTTGAGGTGTATGAGCCGTCATGAATTGTCATTTGATACCCTCATGTTGGCAAAATGCATCAAACTCATCACCGGTATATTCTCCTCCATTTTCAGTCCTCAAACACTTGATTTTCTTTTCAGAATCAAGTTCAACCCGTGTTATGAATACTTTGAAGACTTCAAAAACATATAATTTCTTCTTGATCGGATACACCCAACATCTCCTAGAGAAATATCAATGAACAAGACAAAGTATATCACTCCTTCTAGGGACTCACTGGTGCTTGCCAAAAATCATAATGAATCAGCTCGAAGGTGCTTTTACTTTTGGCCGTAGAAGTGTCAAACGTCAATATTTTTTGTTTACGAGTAACACAATGCTTACAAAAGGGTAAGGTCACTTTTGTGAGCCCCAGCAACAGCTTCCGTTCAGAGATAATTTTTAATCTCCGTTCTGACATATGCCCGAGCTTTCTATGCCATAAAATCGATAATTATTCCCCTAAATCACTTGATGGAATAGCTAGTCCCGCTTCTTTGTGTGTTTTCCCCAACAGAATATACACATTTTCCGCAATCTTTTCCATCTTCATCACCACAAGCACACCTTTCACAATTTTTATGATCTCACTCTCGATACGAGTACACCAGATATCATCCAATTGTCCCAAGGACAACAGATTTTTTTCAGGCCCTTCACATGTTCTACCTTCTGTATGGTGCGAATAGTGCCATCAACTCTTTTGATTTTGATGGTGTAAAACACATTGATTTCTAAGGTATGATCATTTCTCATGAATACAGACCCTCCTGAGACTGATTCATACTGGTCAAACCATTCTCTCCGAGACGTCATGTGCCATGTAGCTCCTGAGTCCATAATCCATGCGTCACAAATACTTTGTCTGCATTCCGCAATTGTTTTTCCTTCACTGCATAATACTTCACCACTGTATGAATTACTCGTCACATTTCCCTAAGAAAACCTTCTCGATATTCCTTGTACTCTCTTTATTAAAATGTCCTTTACCACCATATTTATTGCAGTAAATATTTTTCTTCTTACTTTGTGACTTTGATCTACCATTCCTGTAACTCCCGCCAAGTCACATTCTGTTGATCATTCTCTTATCATCGGCAAGATCTTGCTTTGCTTTGAAGATGCCAACCTATATTCCTTATTCTTGAGTCGACTTTCTTCACTAAGAACCGAATATAAAACATCATTGAAGTTTCCGTAAGGATTTTGTTGGTTATGTTGATGATAAGCTGATCATATGAATCGATGGACTCTGAAGTAGAAGCTCCGCATTCCTCTACTATATGCCCCATAGATGTGAATTGGGCAAATAGAATATTCAATATGTTGCAATGGGCGGTCATCGATGAGGATTCCACTATCCGAAGAGTATACAATTTTCTCTTTAGAAGACTCTTATTGTGAAGTGACTTGACATCGTACGTCTTTGTCAGAGTATCACAAAAAACTTTTGCCCATTTTATTTCAAAGATACTTGACAAAACTCCATCTACTACTGCCAAGTGTATATTGAGAATAGCAGCATCATTCATCTCATTCCACTTTTCATCGTGCGTAAAGTCCCTCGGGCTATCTCCAATAGCAGTCAAGCAACGTTCTTTCATTATAATTGCTTGAATCTTCAATTTCCATGGCATAAATTGCTGCCATTTAATTTTTCAATCTCATACTTTGTCATCATTATGCCAATAATAATTATCCTACCTTAATAAAAAAAATTCAAAAATCTTTTCTGTTGTGGAAGTTCAGTCACAGCTGCAACCACAGAGCATACTCAGAATTTGAAGAAAATTCACCAGGCCCTGATACCACTTGTTGGTCCCAGGTGGGTGTTACGATCGAAAATAGATTGCCCGCCAAGATATTCAGCGCGGAGCAGAGCTGCGCACGATCTGAACTAATAAAAACATGAGATGCAATAACTCTGGTTCTTGAAATCATAGAGCATCGAGAAATATATCAGATCTGGTGTAACACCAAGAGAAAAACATCTAATATACTCTCTATAATTTTTGAAACTGAAAGCTGTTGGTTTTAAAACATGCAATGCACAAAGTAATGAATGTATGCTGAAATATCTAAAGAAATCATATGATTGTTTATGGAAGTTCGGAGCCTCCCTCCTACATCTCCCCTTCTTCCAAACTGGAAGCCTTTCACTAGAAGATTTTAATCATACAAATATTTGTACTGACTATAGAGTAGATGCCCAACTAGCCAACTTGTGGCGTGTGGGTCTTATTGACTCTTGTACAAACGATCTTTATATATGATATTCGCATTCTTTTATATGGCATTCTTTACTTTCATTATGTGTGTAATGATTTACAATTGTGTTGAGTAAAGACCTAGAATACACTAAAGTGTATGTTAGATGTGATAGTGGGTATGACGGCTATCATGAAACACATCTAATAGTCGCTGTATATTCT
>KQ990146.1:2469-20428 GCA_001598015.1 Dorcoceras hygrometricum
CCCTTGAAGAAATTTTTCTTTCCACTACCGCTGCTTCCAGCATCGAAACGAGGGGGTGGTGGAATCGGTGGGTTCTCTTGTGTTGATTTGGCTACTGCTGGCACAATTTGTGCTCTTCGTTGCCTTAGTAATCCAGCTTCTGCTCCTTTTGCGCGATTCAACGCATCGGAAAAAGTATTTGGTCGGCCAGTTTTCACCAAAGTGAACACATCAGGATTCAATCCATTAATAAACTGATCAGCTTGTGCTTCATCGCTGATAGCAACGTGTGGAGCAAATTTAAGCAAACTGGTAAATTTAGCAACATATTCTTCAATATTCAACTGCCCCTGTCTCAAGTATGCAAACTCTGATCCTTTATCCTTTCGATACGAAACGGAAAAGAATCTTTGATAGAAAGCTGTTCTAAATATTGCCCAAGTAATCACAGTACCTTGATTTTCAAGCGCTTTCTTCGTCGTTATCCACCAGCTTTTACCAAGACCATGCAGCTGATGTACTATCAATGTTACCCAACGATCATCGGTATAATGTTGACGTCTGGAAATCAAATTACGCGCATCGACTGAGTAGCGAAACGACGTCGCTCAACTAAAACCAGCGATCACTCTTAATCATATGGTTGACTAACGTTGACGTCTGGATTCCCAGATTTAACGCTACTACTGGTCTTCGTAAAACAACAACGTGCTAGCAACGACTGGTAAGATTCTACCAGCTTTTGCCAAAACGACCACGTTTCAATATTTGGTCGCGATAATTTACGCACCGCACCAGACTTCACCAAACTCTAACATCTGGAAATTTCAAATTTACTTAATCACTACATAAGAATCTCGTGCATTACACATAAGCACGATCGATTGTTTTGAAAAATTTAAAGTTTCGATCGGTTTCTTTTCTCAGAGAGCACAACTTCAAAAAATCTTTTTCCTAAAATACTTCAAATATATTTTTAGATAAGAAATCTAAAATGGATTTTTTGTTTCAATATGAAAATTGATTGTTACTTAGGAATACAATTTAAAAACTGACAACTTGGATTTCGCTGACAATTTGGATTCTTATATTTGAAATATGAAAAAAAAGGATGTTTTTTTTTTTATTTTTGACACAAAATAAATAAAATAATATATGAAATTGTTAGATTTTCGAAAAACAGAATTTCAGCGTTTGTAAATACTTTAAAAAATGTATTTGTGTTTTTTTAGGTAAATAAACTTAATGTATACGTTTAGATTAACTTCCTGTGAAACATTTTTGAAAATTTGATTTTAAAAAACTACTTTCAATAGCATTTGTTTAAAAACGAGTGAATTGATGTTTTATGATTTTTTGAAATTCAAAATATTGGTCAAATTCATATTAATGAAACAAATTTTATTGAATAATTGTTTGAATAATTTTTTAATATTATTTGTTAACTATATATAGTTTTCTAAGATATTTGTCTAATTATTTTCTAATTTAACTATTCTTATTAAATAACTTTTCAAAGAGCTGGAGATACTTTCCAATCCATTCAAATCCTCAGGCAAGAAAATAGAGAATTGGCCGCAAAACCCTAACTCCAGGCCTAAAACCCTTTCAGCCGACCAGAACCATAGCATAACACCCAAAAAAATCAAACCGTTTCAATTCTAAAAGGGAAAATCATGGATGCTCCGAACAATATGGATGTAAATGAGAGCCAAAACTCCGCCAATAAACCCTCCAAAATTAGGTTTGAGTATGAAGAAGATGAAGACGAAACCCTTGAGGAAGTGGCGACGGAAAGCTCTTCCATGTGCGAGCCGGAAGAAATTTTCGCTGGTGGCGATGATAAGACGAGCGCCGATTATTACTTCGATTCTTACTCCCATTTCGGTAAGTTATTCCTCCTACAACGATCGATATTTCCCATGGATTGGTGGTATGTTTTTGGGCATTCTATCTTCTTAAAATTTTGCTTTTTATTTACATATTGGTTCATGTAGTAAGCGTAGTTGTGTTTAAGTGCTTTGGTTGAAGAACTTTGTTATGGCCGCTAATGCCTATGCATTTTCTGTACTGCAGAACACTTCATCTTGAAATTTTTGTCATCTGTAATGAAGGCTACGTGACTAAATATGTTAGAAAGAGGTGGCAATTACTATTAACTATGAAAAAATCTACAGGAGTTTTATTTGCAGTGTTTTGGCACCTATAAAAGGGAAGACTTGCAGTGCACTTGGTTCTTTTCTTCTTTCTTAAGTTTTTTGATGGAGGGCTGATCTGGCACCTGCACATGTGCCATCGAACATTGTTAACATGTGTTATTGAACATTGCGAACATGTCATCTAAAGAGGACTAAAAGGATCAAATATTAAGTTTACTTTGTTGAAATATCATGCATCTTTTTATCTCATTCATCCTCCCTTAAATAGAAAGAGTAAAGTTCCAATTGGTTTGTAATATGGAGGGTTTTAAAGGGTTAACGACTTTCATTTTTTGAATGTTTTAATTTTGGCCAAAATTATAATGAAACAAAGACTAATCTTTTTTTTGTTCTTCTGTGCAGGTATCCATGAAGTAAGTATGGATTTGAGTGTAAAGCTGCTGGGAGTATTTTTTGTTGCATTTTCATCTGGACTAATTTGATGTAGCTCGTATGAAAATATAACCCAGAACGTTCATTTTTGTTCAACTTTTTTTAAGGGTTTTACATAGACAAGCCCTGGAGCTGTCAAAATTTGCTTCCTTCCAATTCGCCAAACTCTTTTAAGCTCATGGTTCTTCATTGTTTGCTTGAACTATCTTTTCCTTTTGTTTTTGAAGGTTGGCGATGTAGCATGATGCTATGCTAATGAGCTCTAATTCTTTAAATGCCCATGTCATGTTTCCCTCTAGCTCTGGAAGTTAATGTTTTTCTTTCATATTTACAGTGCTAGGAGGGTATCCTTATTTTACCTCTGCATTTTTCGGAAAGATTTGATCTTAAACTGTAAATTGTTAGTAATGGATCTATAACTTATCCTGTCATAACTTGAAACAAGAAACTCCTTTCTGTATCTCTTATTTGTTTTAAATCTAATCCAAGTGACTTTTCTGATGCAGGAAATGTTGAAGGATGCTGTCAGAACTAAGACATACCAAAATGTCATTTATAAAAACCCGTTTCTTTACAAGGATAAAGTCGTCCTTGATGTGGGTGCTGGGACAGGGATCCTCTCACTCTTTTGTGCTAAAGCTGGGGCTAAACATGTTTATGCGGTAATTAAGTATCTATTCACTACCTGTTTGCATTGGATCAAATTCTTTTCTCCTCTCTCATTGATTCAGTGTCCATTATGTAGTGCATGATGATTGTGACTTAGTTGACCCATTTTACAAAGAGAAGCTCATTTGTGCCAAAATTTACCTAATTGATCAATTTATAGTTCTCCAAGTTATCTGCATCCTGTGTTCATCCTTAAATGAGAGTTAAAACTTAAAAGAGATTCTAATCTTTGGAATCATGTGGTTTAGAAAATTTTTCTGTTACATTAATGTCAATTTGTATTCACATTATTAGGTGATTAGTACATGAGAAGCCTGTCATCTATTATGGCCATATTTTCTTGCGCTTAGCTTTTTTAAAGGATGCTATTTCTTTTGTTTTCCATGTTTTGCTATAGTATTTTTAGCCCAAAGTTTGTCATTTTCTTTTCTTTACCATATGTAAACAAATTCTTCAAGAGTTTTGTGGTTATATTTTTGAAGGAAGATGTAGGACATAGCTATTACTTTATGATATCTATATGTGGTGCTATGCCTGCTGATCTGCTGTTTGATTTGACTTTTCTCACGGTGTGGCGTGAGTAGTTGCATCTGATTTTAGTTTTATAGGATATAGCTATTGCTTTATTTGTGGTGTTATACCTGCTATGCTGTTTGATTTGACTTTTCTCACTGTGTGGCATGACTAGTTGCATCTTATTTTAGTTTTACTTTTCAATCTGAGTATTTCCGTACCTTGCCTTTCGATTTCAGATTGAATGCTCCAGCATGGCGGATATGGCTAAAGAAATTGTAAAACAAAATGGATTTTCAAATGGTAATATTCTTTCTGCTTTGAAGTTTCTAAACTATGTGACATATTTTCACGTTACACCCAGGTTTTGGTTTGTCTGATGGGTTTCATTGTCCTACTTTCACTTTCAGTGATAACAGTTATTCAAGGAAAGGTTGAAGAGATTGAGCTTCCAGTTACTCAGGTTGATATAATCATTTCTGAGTGGATGGGATATTTTTTGGTCTATGAAAATATGCTAAACACTGTCCTCTATGCCCGTGATAAGTGGCTTGTAAGTTGTTTTCCACTCTAGCAACTACTTTGGATTTATGTGTGTTGGCATTCATTTCATAGTTGTATGTCAGCAGCTCAGAACTGGGATAATCCTGAATTTGGTCGTATATTTGGTCACATGTATAATATAGCAATTATTTGGGGATTACTTGCACCATTCAGGTCCCGGAAGGACTTGTATTACCAGATAAAGCCTCCCTTTATTTGACCGCAATTGAAGATGCTGATTACAAGGATGACAAAATTGAATGTGAGCCTAACCACCTCTGGCATTTATTAATTTGAATTAATATTATACTCATTTGAACCTATGTGTTAGGTAAACTAAGTTTCCGGACCTGGGTTTCAATGTCAGTGTATAAGCTTAATGCGTTTTGACTTTACGCTTTAATTTTGATTCATTTTCATTTGATGCTATTGTAGTTTGGAAAAATGTTTATGGATTCGATATGAGTTGTATAAGGAAGCAAGCCATATCGGAACCCCTTGTTGATACGGTGGATCAGAACCAGATTGTGACAAACTGCCAATTACTGAAGGTTGGAAGCTTCAACTTTCTCTCCTATGTATTATGCACCTTGTGGATCAACTAATTCCATAACCCAGCTATATCTCGCATTTGTACAGACAATGGACATTTCCAAAATGTCTGCTGAGGATGCTGCATTCACTGCCCCTTTTAAGCTTGTTGCAGATCGTGATGACTACATTCATGCTCTTGTGGCGTATTTTGATGTTTCTTTCACCAAGTGCCACAAATTGATTGGATTTTCTACAGGTATACACTGTTTAGTGATTGGATTATGTCATCCGAAGATCTTGCACATAAATGCATGAATAATTGGCTTCAGCACTTGGTCACAAAATTTTTTGTTGGCTATTCGTTACATCAATTGATGTTGATCGTATTAATCCTTTATGTTGTGGCAGACATCTTCCTTTTTAGGATCTCATGAGATTGGATTTTTCCATCTAAATGCCAGCTTTAACGACAATATTTGTACTATAGCTGTAGAATTGAATGGCAATAGACTTCAACGTAAGCCTTGTTGCATTTTTCTGCTTAGCTCAATGACTGGATCCATCTACAGGACCAAAGTCTCGTGCTACTCACTGGAAACAAACCGTCCTCTATCTAGAAGATAACCTGACTATTTGCCAAGGGGAGGCAGTCACTGGGACGCTCACAGTCACACCGAACAAGAGAAACCCACGTGATGTGGATATCACCTTGAAATATTCGCTTAAAGGGCGACATTGCGAGGCATCTAGAACTCAGTACTTCCGAATGCGATGATTTCATGGTGCTTTTATGTGGTGTCAAATTTTTTGCTAGGTGTAGCCAAAAGCTGTTGTCATCACATAGCGCTGGCTCACCAGCCTCCTGCTGAAAGCTGTCACCTCTTTATATATGTTGTTACATTTCTGACATTTAATTACTTTATCGTGCATCATATATTGCAGCTGAGCTGGCTGTTAGTGTATTACTTTGCTGTGTAAGGCACATTTTTGCTTCCGACAAGAATTCTACTTGATTCAGTTAAACTGATTGCATGCATTTTTGCTAAATTCTCAGAAATTGGTTTATTTCTTCATATGATCTTTTGGTAATTAATGCACTCGTTCGACTATTAGAAAATTGATGGCTAAAGTGTGAACATCTTTTCAAGAACTCTCAACTTAAGAATGCCGTTGTCGCGATTCAATGGGTCAAATACAAAAAAGCTTCAATGAACCGTTCTGGTGGTACAGTTTGGGCTTAAAGTTCGGCTTTGCTGGACTTCGAATTCTTCTTCCAACTTGTTTTCGTGCGTTTCCACCACTGTCTCATCCTATTTGAAACTCTGTCGGCATGACCTTTTAATTTCTGGCTTACATCCATGGCTCCTCTAAAAATTTGTTCCTTCCAATCATACTTTTTTGCATCTTTATCTCTCAGGACTTTCCCCTGCGACAAAGTTTTGCCCCTAGCTCAGTAAATAATAATGAAGCAGAGTGAATTAAAAAGTAAGTTGAATCTTGTTCCTACCAATTTTGAAGGAAAGTCAGCCTCATCATCATCGTCATCTTCTACATCATCGCCAAAGTTCTGGTTCATCAAGTCTTCTCTCGAGTACATTTTCATTCCCGGTGCTCCTGGAATGCCCTGAAATAAGGAGATTTTAGTCAGAGACCTCGAATACCATTTGCTGATAAAAAGGATGCTGTTATAAAGAACTTTAAACAATGCATACCTCCATGGACTTCATTAGTCTCTCCATTTCAGCTTCCTTAGTGGACTTGGCAACAAAGGGCTCTCCGGGAATCCTATCCTGAAGGGTAAACATCGAAGTATTTGTTGATTTCACAAAAGACGAGGACTTTTGGACTTTTGGTGAAGCATACTTATGCAGTGACGGGAAAAGTTCTTTGAGATGCTGAAGTGTATAGTTTAATATTGAAGCAGTCAATTCTCTTTACCATTGCTGTTAAAGAGAACTCTTATTTCCTTCAATCAAATAATGCATAATCTTTTAACACGCATGTACTATAATTATAAGACAGATTTAGTTTTTTTATATTAATCCAATAATCACTGACAGTTCAGACGAGAAGGTATCAAGTAACGAAGACGATAAACCAGCTAAAGACTGCTGATAAAATCAATTTTCTAGTATCTGATTTTTACCTTAGGAACTGGCAATGGCTTAGAATGGCATGCCTTTGTGAGGTCTTTACAGATGTAATTAACCAAAGAGTCGAGCTGAGGCTTGTTTTTATACAAATATTCTGCAACATCAGTATCTGAATATCCGAGAACCTGGAAAATCACACCAAGTGTTAAATCGCAGGAGTATCGCAGGAGTAAAGTTGACGGCATATGTTATTTGAGGTCTCAAATACATAGGAAATAACAATCAAGAATTCGGTTTTTTTTCCTAATCAATCTACAAGATCCAAAAACGATTACTCTATCCGTATCAAAAAGTTTTTTCCGAGCTCTTCTAGCAATTAGGAATTTTACCAAGGCTTAAGACACTAGAATATAACAAATATTCCACTTACGAATGCATTCTTAATAGTTCAATTTGCAAGAAATTGACGGAATCAGAAAACCAGGAAGGGCGCATTCAGAAAGTTGAGACGGGTAGAAGCATCAAGTGGGTGAAATTGGGGGACTGAATAGATGTCATCTTGGGGGTGGACTTGCAGTTACAGACAAATCTCAAAAATTTCAAAATTATTTATATAAATAGGAGTAATGTCCCTCCTAGCAGACTTGCTGGATCCTTCCCTGAACACGAGGTTTGTATAATACAATGTCCTATAGTTAAAACCAGATAAATCAAGAAGTTAGAGCAACTTGCAAACAGGATAATTCAGACAAGCAGAATCTCAGTCCACTCAGCAGCCAAATGAGGGAAAAATAAAATTTTAAACGTTAAACATCTAGCCTGAGTAAAGGGGTAAGAGAATCCATTGTCAACTTGGATCTCTTATCCTATTATGTTATATGTTCAAGCATCAATCACCACTTCCAGCAAACAAAGACAAACTAAACAAGCTATTTATGATCACAAGTAGATCATGTTTTATTTCTAGAATATCAGTTTCCAATGCATTGAGTTCTAATGTAGTCTGTAGCAACTGATCGGAAAAACAACAAATGTGCAGCATTCTTACCTCTTGACAAGCTCGCTCTATTGTTTTGCACTCAGAGTTGCATTGCCCTTCCGAATCTTGTTCAACAA
This sequence comes from Dorcoceras hygrometricum, assembly GCA_001598015.1. Taxonomy (NCBI): domain Eukaryota; kingdom Viridiplantae; phylum Streptophyta; class Magnoliopsida; order Lamiales; family Gesneriaceae; genus Dorcoceras; species Dorcoceras hygrometricum. Next base: position 10,508 of record KQ990146.1, read on the forward strand.
GCTGAGTGCAAGAATATGTAAGCAAGCATCCTCATACGATTTAACACACAAAACACACCGTAAACTGTACATTCGTTTACCTCCAATTTATCATCTTTCTCTACTATATCAATTTTGAGTATCCAGTCAGCTTCTTGCTTCTTCAAATTACAAACATTCTCGGCAATTTCGATAATCTGATATTCTGATATCTACTTCCAATAGCACTAAAACTCACAATCAAACAAAGAAACCAAAACCAAAAACATTCACAAAAAAGGCAATAAGAAGCACAGGAACCACTAACTCCATTGTACAAAGCATGCAATGATACGGATAATTGTGAAATACGATAGAAACAGTATCTCAATCATTTACTTCAATAACTCGATCAAACACTAAAAATGGAGAAAAGGATACCAACCACACATTAATCAAATCAACATGGTAATGAATTCGAAGAGAAACCCATATAACAAAATCACCTTTTTAGGCGAAATACCAGCTTGTTTAGCTTGAACCTGTTGGTACAACTGTGATGCCAACTTCTCACAAACTTGGCATTTAATGTACGGGATGTCCTCCTTTCTTGCTACCGCCACTGGTTTCTTGGCACAGTGAGATACGGGCAGCAATGAAAGTATTAGGAGTATGAGATAACAAGAGACAACTAGTACTGCTTGATGGGATTTCGCCATAGTTCCGCACGAAGCACACAAGTGTTTGGTTTAATTACACAGCCTAATGATCTGCTAGTTAACAACTTTAGGAACTTTGTAATGGTTGTAGGTCTTACGTGTTCACCTGTTTCTGATTGGTTATTTAAAGCCACGTGGCATAAACTTGATTTCCATGACTACACACTCCTACATCTTCAATAAAAAGTATTAAAAACCTAATTAGCCTACATCTATTTTCGAAAAAAATTAGCCTAAATCATGATCCATTTTCTAAAAACATTTATATACGGGAGACTTATATGTAAGTAAGTGGTCGATTCTCACATATATTATACAAGTATGTATCATAGATATTAAATATAATTGAAATGAAAACAATTTTTTAAAATGCTTAGGAGAGATGACTATATTAAAATATGATTTTGAAATGAGTTAGCATAATTAATTTCCCTTGTTTGTTTGAAAATCTCATCCTATTTGGTGTGCGAACTGTGTGAGAGCTTCCGGTACCCAATTTTCGATCCTAAAACTAACTATAATGATAGGATCGATTTCGTGGGTGTCCGTGAGATCTGCCACAACTCACGTAAGCTCTCACATAGTCCAAACACCAATCCCTTGAGTTAAGTGCATTTTAAAGTTTTAATAGTTGAAAATCAGCACGCAACTTGAACCAGATCATTAAGAAACTGGACCAGTAGCTCTGCGAGCTGGTCCGGGTTATCAGCAACTCTGCGAGATAGTTTAACACAAGCATTCTGGTTCAGTAAATCTTGAGCTGTAGTAGCTCGGTGTTCTTGAACTTGAGTGCACCGAGATACATATTGAGTTATGAATTAAAGTCATGCGGAAACAACTCAAACTGAACTCTTATAATCGAAAGTCTTTAAACAGTTTTAACTGTAGTTAATAAATATGCAATGCGTGAAAGCAGAAGGCTGCAAAGAAATACGCTGTGATTTGTTTATGGAAGTTCGGAGCTGAATCTCCTACATCTTCCCTTATTCGTAATCGGGAAGGATCCACTAGAAGACTTTGATTGCAGCGACCCTCGCTACAATCCACTCCTACTTTCAGCAGCCGCAAGAACTCCTAGCAACCAGTGCACATCAGCCCGCAAGCTGCATGTGTCTAACTCACTTCTTTACTGTCTCAGTGAGAAATGCTAGAGACACTTCTTTAACGTCTCAGTGCGAAAGACAACATATACTTGTTTAACGTCTCTGTACAAAGACTACAATGGAGAGTTTTATTTTACATTCACTCTAATCTGTTTCGCTCAACTCCCGAAAGTGAGTGAATCTGTATGTGTGTGAGATTTTTAGTGTAAGTACAATCTCTCAAAGATAAAATCTCACACTGGAAAGTGATCCTCTCTGAGCTGGTCTCTCGATGCCTTCCCAGGGCTGTGCAGTAGACTTGTATTATGTTTTAGCTTATGCACACCCACTCTCTCTGCTTGGCTCTCTATGTTTTCTTCTTTCTCCTGCTCTTGATATATAAAGCCACTTAACAGATTTGTCTGTCGGCCACAAGCTTGTAACCGTTTGAAAAGTCTTCTGACACTATTATACTTTTGTCCTTTGGCTTTTAATGCGTTGCACGCTTTATTTGACTTGAGCTCTTTTCATCGTCGCTTCTGCAGCCTTTGCTGTCTTCGAGCTCTATTTGTCTTGATCAAACAAATTAGTTTGTCCTCTAGTATTCTGAGATTACACAACTAATTTTGATCTGGCGCAGGAGTTCTGATATGTTCTACCAGCTGGTGTCCTTCCAGCTGATTTCCTTCAACCGTTTCATCCCAGAGCTGGTTGCTTCACTGAGCTTGTTCCCTAGCTTTACTCCATTCCCAGCCGGTTTCCTTCAACTGGTTGATTCTTTGCTACAACAGTATTCCTCTATCTGCATCTGTGAGATCAAACTTCTCACAGATATCATACGGTCATCTGGTTTCTCTGATCCGAGCAAATTGCTTTTGCTGAACTTCTAATTTGCTCTTGTCAGCTGCTCTTGAGCTAAGCTGCTCTTGTTCTTCTTGTCCGGCTGCTTTGACATTAACCAGCTGGTCTCTAATCTGCCCCCTATATCTGGGCATATTCTATGTTTGAGCTTTTCTGCAAGCTGGTCTGCTTCAGGGTTCTTCTGGATCAAATGTGGAGCTGGTGTATTGTGTTTATCCAGCTCGCATCTTTCCATGCCAGCTTGGCTCTATGGAGACTGATCGAGTACCCCTTGTGTACAAATTCTTCTTCTGATCCAATAGTTAGGTTTTATTCTCGAGCTCGTCTATCCTCTCATTAAAACAGCTCGGCTCTGCACTTGAACACCACACTTGTACGCTGCACTTGATCTGCTCTTGAACAGTTCTGCACTTCACACCTCTTCTCTGCGCTTGGTATCTGAACTGCTCTTGCATCAAGCTGGTAAACCAGCTTGGTGTTTCCTGCAATCTGGAAGACTTATGCGGTACCAGCTCAGGCGTCCCCTCACTCTTCCAGTATAGATATCTTCAACCGAACCAGCTTAGGCGTCCCCTTTTTTTGGGAATAAAAAAGGGTTTCGAAATTTTGTATCTCCCTAAATATTTAAAATAAAACTCCCCCTATACAGAGCACGGAGTTATTTTATTTTGAAAACGAAAGCATTTTTCGAGGGATAACATTTTGTGAAAAACAAGTGCATGAAATTTTGAAGACAGAATCTATGCTACTCAAATGTTCTCATTTATTTAGACCAGAGGAGCAATAGAAGATTCAATTTACAGAATCTCTTCCATTTTTCCCAAAGATATAGTCTCGCCAAACCTAGAGATCTTGGCGTCCACAGATCTCGCGCAATTTTTCAGCTCGTCGGAACAGATATTGCTGCACTTTCCTTTCTAGAAAATGCTCTGCAATTCAATGAACATTGATCCCCCCATTCATATAGAATGAGTGTTGAAAGCCTTAAAAATTTCGTAGCATAGACAAGATTTCGAAACATTATTAGAGCAGACAAAGTTTTAAAACTGTCTAAAAATTTTCGAAGAAAAATACACTATTCAAGAACAACCTGCTCTGATACCAATTGATAGGATCGATTTCAGGGGTGTCCGTGAGCTTTGCCACAACTCACATAGGCTCTCACACAGCCAAAACACCAACCCCTTGAGTTACGTGCATTTTAAAGTTTTAAGAGTCAAAAACCAGCACGCAACTATGAACCAAATCATAGAAACTGTACCAGCAGCTCTGCGAGCTGGTCCGGGTTACCAGCAGCTCTGCGAGATGGTTTAACACAAGCATTCTGGTACAGTAAATCTTGAGCTATAGTAGCTCGATGTTCTTGAACTTGAGTGCACAGAAATACAGATTGAGTTATGAATTAAAGTCATGCGGAAACAACTCAAACTGAACTCTTATACCGTAGTATGCAATGCGTGAATGTAAATGTAGAAAGCTGTAAAGAAATACGCTGCGATTTGTTATGGAAGTTCGGATCTGAATCTCCTACGTCTCCACTTCTTCCGCAATCGGGAAGGATCCACTAGAAGATTTTTATTGCAGCCAACGTCGCTACAACCCACTCCTATGACTGGCAGCCACAACAACTCCTAGAAACCACTGCACACCAGCCCGCAAGCTGCATATGTCTAACTTTTTTCTTTACTGCCTGAGCGAGAAAGGCTACAAACAATTCCTTAACGTCTCAGTGCAAAAGACAACATATACTTGTTTAACGTCTCTGTCGAAAGACTACAATGGAGAGTTTCATTTTACATTCACTCTAATCTGTTTCGCTCAACTCCCGAAAGTGAGTGAATATGTATATGTGTGTGATTTTTAGTGTCAGTACAATCTCTCAAAGATAAAATCTCACACACTGGAAAGTGCTCCTCTCTGAGCTGGTCTCTCGATGCTTTCCCAGGTGCAGTAGACTTCTGTTTTAGCTTATGCACACCCACTCTCTCTGCTTGGCTCTCTGTCTTTTCTTCTTTCTCCCGCTCTTGATATATAAAGCCGCTTAGAAGATTCCGTTGGACACAAGCTTGTAAACGTTTGAAAAGTATTCTGACACTATTGTACTTGTGTCCTTTGGCTTTTAATACGTTGTACGCTTTATTTGACTTGAGCTCTTTTCATCGTCGCTTCTGCAGCCTTTGCTGTCTTCGAGCTCTGTTTCTCTCGATCAAACAAATTAGTCTTTCCTCTAGTATTCTGGGATTACACAAACTAATTTTGATCGCTGGTGTCCTTCCAGCCGGTTTCCTTCAACCGTTTAATCCCTGAGATGGTTGCTTCACTGAGCTTGTTCCCCAGCTTTACTCCATTCCCAGCTGGTTTCCTTCCAGCTAGTTGATTCTTTGCTACAGCAGTCTTCCTCTATCTGCATCTGTGAGATCAAATTTCTCACAGGTATCATACGGCCAGCTGGTTTCTTTGCTCCGAGAAAACTACTTTTGCTGACCTTCTAATTTGCTCTTGTCAGCTGCTCTTGTTCTTCTCGTCCGGGTGCTTTGACCTTAACCAGCTGGTCTCTAATATGCCCCCTATATCTGGACAGATTCTAAGCTGTTCTCCAAGGTGGTCTGCTTCAGGGTTCTTCTGGATCAAATGCCGAGCTGGTGTAATATGTTTATCCAGCTCGCATCTTTCCATGCCAGCTTGGATCTATGAAGACTGATCGAGTAACCCTTGCGTACAGATTCTTCCACTGCTCCAATAGTGGGGTTTTACCTCGAGCTCGTCTATCCTCTCATTAAAACAGCTCGGCTTCGCACTTAAACACCACACTTGTACGCTGCACTTGATCTGATCTTGAACAGTTCTGCACTTCACACCTCTTCTCGGCGCTTGGTCTCTGGACTGCTCTTGCATCAAGCTGGTAAACCAGCTTGGTGTCTCCTGCAATCTGGAAGACTTCTGTTGTACCAGTTCGGGCGTTCCCTCACTGTTCCAGCATAGATATCTTCAACCGAATCAGCTTAGGCGTCCCCTTACTGTTTCAGTTTGGATATCTTCCTTCCTTCTTAACCAAGTGCACTTCACAAGTCATATAAATCGTTAGTAAGATATTAACAGATTTTGTTTCAATCAAAACTTAGATTCTGAACTGTATAAACAGATCCAACATATAATATATCATATTTAGTGTTTGAGTTCCTCAATGAATTTAGGGGTGCTATAGTGAACCATACCAAATCATATTCTCTATAGTATATCGGAAATAATGGTATCGAAATCATTATCGATGTTGTAAAATGGTTCATCCCAAATTCAGGGGTGTCGACTCGGGTGGAGCTAAGATCTTGGAGAGGAACCACACTATTTTAAGTATCGATAATATATAGAAATTTTTTGGTACATCAAAATTTCGGTATTTTTCCCGTCCGTACATATGATCCTTTTAAAGTTGATAAAACACAAATTTATTCCAGCCCATATATTTAGCCTCAATGATGGATCCGGGGACACTAGCAATATTGACTTTGATGACACTCAATATTATTGTATTTTTAACATATTTACTTAAGTGTGTGGATTGAAATATGCAGAGTTGAAGAGAAAATATGTCAAATAGATGAAAAAAGTTCCACAAGATAGAAAGTTGGAAAAGGAAGAAAGTTTTTGCTGGAAACCAGCAAGAGAGTTGGTCTATCGGATAAAAAGAATTTCACCACTTGGAGAACCTCAACCGAATAAAGATTCTTGACCAATTCCACGAGGGAATTGACACTTCAATGTATGAACGGCTGGATCGAAGCCTAATTCGGTCCACGATCAGAATCTCAATTCCTTCGCCGGTTTTCACTAGAAAACCGACGAAAATTTCACGGACGAAATCTCCTCGCCGAGATGGTAAGAACAAATCCCAACGGCGACGTCGACGGTGGGCGGAGACGGCGACGACGACGTCGGCGATGGGCGGCGATGGAGACGGCGACGACGACGGAGGGAGAAGAAGGGAGAGGGGAGGAGTTTGCTGAATAAATTTTGGTGTTTTTATTTCTCTCTCTTGAAAGTGTCTCCTTATTGCCATATTCATAGATTGAGGGATAGAGTTTGATTTGAACAAAACAGTGAACATTCGGTTCAACTCAAACAGTGAACATTCGATTCAAGTCAAACTGTGAGCATTCGTTTCGACTTCCTCGATTGTGGTCTCATCATAATCCCGATCGATGATCAGAAATTATCGATGTGCTCAGTTTACAAAACTGATCATTATGATGCAAAATCAAATTTTCGACCACTAAATCTATATATGACAGGTTTACTCTCATTAGCTAAATATGGAAGTCCTACTCCCTTAGCTACTTTTAGGAAGTCATACTCCCAACCTTCCTCCTACTATATCAACACTTTGAGTACCATATCCGTAGGAGAATTGGGAAACTAGTACTTGCGTGACCCTCAATGGTTCAGGGATACAACTAGCCGTGGGCTCACAAAATTTGTGACTCCGAAACACATTTTCGGATTTATCCATCGAATCATAGTAAAGCGTATAGCAAAATCGTCCCATGATCCCCTAGATATCACTAATAGTGTCTGCAAGAACCAGTCAGTCATGGTTAGTGCACATTACGATTCTTTTAACTCAAATATCCCGATCAGATCAACGACCATTGATAAATCGAGAGTCGCTAGAGATCCAACAACCATGCATACATCTTGGAAATCAAATAGTGACATCGCATGTGTTACTAGGTAAACCCATTTACCTAAAATACATCTAGTACTCTGGCCAAAGATTTGTCACACTATTATCTCCTCAGATAGCATAGGATATCCACGCACAAGGGCGAGCGATGAATCCTCGACGACGAAGCATCGACTCCTACATGCATCGGGACATCACCCAACCCCGCCACCTGATGACCCCAACTGAGTCGATAAACGGGTCAAAGTGAGGAATCTATCATGTAGAGTCTCAATGACGTTCAAGTAATAAGGACTAATCTGTACAACCAGACCTCAAACTTAATCCATTCGACAAATGGTAACCACTTGGAAAGTCCGAACGAGGGTAGTTCGATAGATCACCAGGTCACTATCCATCTGCATGCTTAGAACATCACTATGTTCCCTACCAATGAAACTTGGTACTTCGCATCGCAGATGCTAGTCTCAAGCTTGGGCGGCCCTAATCCTCTTTTGGACGGCCCAATCGACTAGGAACATGTTTAGAATACACATGACTATTAGATGTGTTTCATGATAGCCATCAAATCCATTATCACATCTAACATATACTATAGTGCATTCAAGGTCTTTATCCAACAATTTTAATCATAATAATGAAGATAAAGAATGCCATAAAAGAATGCGAATTTCATAAATAAAGAGAAATAGAGTTTCAGATAAAATAATTTTTCCTGATAAAAGAAGTCTACCGGATAAGTAGTTCACACGTTCAATGGATCTTAACCGGATCATGACGAAGATTTCCATTCGGATAAAAAAAGGTTATCTAACTGTCAGAGATTTTCATCCGCATAAAGAAAATTTTTTCGCTCAAAGACGTTCATGAGATAAAAAATGTTGAACAAGATCATACAAATAAAACAAAAAATTCTTCGTTTCAAGAAGACATCGTCCGGAAGAAAAAGTTCACCGCATAAGAAGCTCAAATAAAAACAGTGGGCGTATTTTAAGGAGAAAAATACAGAAACATTTAGTTCAATTAGACTTTTGAAGCTGCAATTGTTCCAATTGATAAAAGATCAAATCAGCACAGAGTTTCAAACGTTGGCATATGATTTGTGTTAGAAAAGGAACATATCGCGTCCAGGACATTTAAGAACGACATAGGACCGTGCGCGATCTGATCAAAGATGACGTAGCTGCAATAGCTCCCGGTTATTGAAAGGTTTTGAGCACCATGCAATCTGATCAAAGATGACGGAGCTACAATAGCTCCCAATTCTTGAAAGGTTTTGAGAATCGAGAGTACATCGGATTTGGTCTGATAAAACCATGCGGAAGTAACCCGCAGTACTCCCTGAAATTAAAACTTTATAAAAAAAAGTTCAGAAAATATGTACAAAGTGAAGCGATAAAACAGCACACCGAGATTTGTTTATGGAAGTTCGAAGGCAACACCTTCTACGTCTCCCCTTCTTCCAAACTGGAAGGCTTTCACTAGAAGACTTTGAATTATACAAAGTGTACAAACCCACTCAGCTGGGACTTACCACATTGCCCAAGATGAACTCCTAGACTCAACTCTATTCTCAACCCTGTTCAATTGTTTAATGTCTCTGTGAGAAATACTACATTGATTTGATTTGTTGAACATTCACTCTAATTGTTTCGCCCAGCTCTCATATTTGTGAGTGAGTGTGTTTGAGAGAGCATTTAATCTATTTCAGCTCAGCTCTCACATATCACCACACACACTGTCATCTTTTTCATTAAATTTTCAAGCATTATGACAACATCTGCTGGTGGTGCACAACTTGATATTCTGTTCTGATCCGAACTTGTACTTTGTGCACAAACGCAGCATCACACTGGTCTCATATCGACTTCTCTCTTCATCAGTTCAGCTTGTATTTATAGCCTCTGTACCAATGTTACCATTGGACACAAGATTATAGTCATTGTAAAGCTTCTGTAAAGTTTCTGACTCTTGTGCTTCTCGTCCTTTCATCGTGCAGTAGTAGGTGAGGATATTTATTATCTTTGTGCTATCTCTGAACTAATGTAAGCGCATCGGAGCAAATCAGTTTGAACCTTTCTAATTTGTTTGAGTAAAGCTTGTTCAAACTGTTTTGTCTGCCTGAGCTGGTAGCCTATGCTGATCTGATCAGAACTCCACACGGAACTACAATGCTCTTGTTCACTGACTGCTCTAAAATGTTCTCTGCTGATATGTTCTAATATTCTCTTCTCTGTTCTGTACTGCTCAGTCGAACTGATCTGTTCTATTCTGAACTGTTCGTTTCTATTCTGTCCTGAGCTGACTGCTCTTCTCATTTGATGTGTTATGTGCTTCTAATTTGATCTATTACCAAGCTTCTAATCTAATATGTTACTGTCCTTGCTCACTAAACTGAACTGCTCTGTACTTCAACTAATCTGAACCGATTCTGCTCCGAGCTGATTCTGTTGTTCTGAACTGTTCAGCTATTCGAACTGATCTATTCTGAACTGATCTGCTCTTCTCAACTCTGAACTCAGTTTTTCGTTTATACTGTACAGTTATTCAGCTGATCTGCTCGGATCTCTTTTGATCTGATTCAGCTCGACCTGCGTAAACTGATAGAAACAAACAAGTT
>KQ990147.1:0-20768 GCA_001598015.1 Dorcoceras hygrometricum
AAACTAATCCTCTTATTAATGATTCCGGGCATTACAGGTTTCATCGTTCCAAGTGGAGCCACAGATTGTTTCGACTATTCGAGCAGCTCAGAGGACTGATCCGTCTATCCACGAGTTGAAGTTAAAGGTCAGGGCTGGCGAACTTGAAGATTATTCTGTTTCTTCCGATGGTTCTTTGCATTTCCGGGGTAGGTTAGTTTTGCCCAATTTGATTGATTTGAAGGAGGAGATCCTTCGGGAAGCGCACTGTAGCAGACATAGTGTTCATCCTGGTGCACGGAAGATGTACCATGCTTTGAAGCCGCACTTTTGGTGGGCTGGCCTAAAGAGCGACGTTGCTGGTTTTGTTGCTCGTTGTTTAAATTATCAGATGGTTAAGGCCGAAAGGATGAGACCCGATGGTTTGTTGCAGAGTTTAGAAGTGCCCCAATGGAATTGGGAGCACATAGCTATGAATTTCGTGACGCATCTGCCTCGCTCCAGCAGAGGATGCGATGCTATTTGGGTGGTTATAGACCGACTGTCGAAGTCTGCACATTTCATTCCCTATGGGATGACCTTCTCGTTGAAGAAGATGGTGAAGCTGTACGTTGATTTTGTTGTTAGACTGCATGGTGTGCCCGTTTCGATCGTTTCCGACAGAGATCCGAGGTTTAATTCCAGGTTTTGGAAGAGTTTGCAAACAGCTTTGGGTACCAGATTGGCGATGGGCACCGCGTATCACCCCCAGACAGATGGCCAATCTGAGCGCACTATCCAGACGTTAGAGGATATGTTGCGAGCTGTTGTGTTGGATTTTGGAGGTAGCTGGCAAGACGCGTTGTATTTGGTTGAGTTTTCGTATAATAACAGCTATCAGGTGATGATTGGCATGGCACCGTTTGAGGCTTTGTATGGCAGAAAGTGCAGATCGCCAGTGTGTTGGGAAGAAGTGGGGGAGAAGCAGCTATCTGCCCCTGACTTTGTGCAGCAAATGAAAGATCATGTGGATCTTATTAGACAGCGGATGAAAGCTGCCCAGGATCGCCAAGCTAGTTATGCGAATAAGAGGCGTCGACCTCTTGAGTTTTAGGTTGGTGATCGTGTATTTCTCAAAGTTTCTCCGTTTCGCAGTGTTATGCGCTTGGGATGCAAGGGAAAGTTAGCCCCTCGTTAAGTCGGACCTTATGAGATTGTTGAGAGCATTGGCCCTTTAGCGTATCGGTTGTTGTTGTTGTCAGAGTTGTCTTCTCTATATGACGTCTTTCATGTTTCCATGTTGAGGAAGTATGAGCCAGATCCGTCTCATGTGCTTAGGACTGACGAAGTGGAGCTAGATCAGTCGTTGAGCTATCAAGAATATCCCTCGCATATCCTTGGCAGAAAAGAGAAACAGTTGAGGAATAAGACCATTCCGTTGGTAATGGTGCAGTGGAGCAAACATGGAAGGGATTGATTAGCACGATACCTGACAGATACATGTCTCATCACAAATCACTTGGCCCTCTTGTCTTGCTCATGATTAGTCAACACTGACAAAAGCTGCAACTCATCCTTGTGTACGAAGAGCAGGTAGCATACATGCAATAGATGCCAGACCCATCCCAGTGTATGATTACCTGGGAAGCGTGCATGCAAAGTTCACCCGCCACTACTATAAATACCCAGGTGTGTCTTGACTTACATTCATTCAACATAATCACGAGCTCTTAGATTTATATACTCTTACTTCATCTTGACCTACTTTTACGGTGGCATTGCGTGGCTTGTGTGGATCGGTGTGCGCGTGAGTCTCTTTCAAAGTTTAAATGAAAATTATGTGGAAATAACCAGTATTATCTATGGTATAGTGCGTGGCTGTTTCAGGTGCGTTTGTGGCTGTTTTCGGGTGTGTATATTTGTTGTTGCCTTTGTGTGTGATGTACAACCGTTTTCTCCATGTTGTTTTTTGCTGGCCGAAATTAGTGATACTTTTGGTTGTGAACGTTACTGTAATACGACGGTGAAGTGTGGCTGGTAGGGGCAAAAATCTCTTAGCAGTGCTGCTTTGAAAGGTTAATAAAAATTTTGCGCTGCTAATCAAAGGATGAGGTGCAATACCTCTTGTTCTTGAACACATAAAAACTCACTAGAAGAGCACCGGAGACAGATCTGGTATGATTTAAAAATCATGCGGAAAATATCAGAACTGAATCCTATATTTTAAAACGATTCAAACAGATTTATGTGCAACATAAATCTGTTCGAAACTGTGCAAGTGCTTGTGTGCTGAACTGTATGCGATGCTAAGTATAAAATGCAAGTGTTGAATGAATAAAAGAAATGGACCGATACGCAGCATATTTGTTTCTGGAAGTTCGGACCTCAATGTCCTACATCTCCCCTTCTTCCACCTCGGAAGGATCCACTAGAAGATTTGATCTTACAATTTCGTGTACAGACCCGATCCCACAACCAGCAGCTGTGAGAACTCCTAGACTCCACAAATGCACACCAGCCTCAACTGTGTGACTAACTACATACACATGAGTTTAACGTCATCGTGCTTGGACGGGACTGTTTGAAACGTTTTGAGATTCATTCACTAATACAATGTGAATGAATCTCTGTGTGTGAGATTTGATACAATGAAACGCTCAACTCTCTGTTTCTCACACACTAGGGAAATTGCTTCTACACAAGCTAATTAAAACTCAGCAATCGACTCTCGTGAAAGCTCCTCTCTAATGGCGGTCGATTGCTTCATCTTTCTGTTCATTTTCCCTCTGCTGGTGCACTGTGCAATTAATGTGTTTTCTGCGACAGCCTCACAGCGACACCAACTCTCTCACCAGCCTATTTTCACTCGTCTGTTTTCACCCTCGTCAACCTTCAATGGCGTTGCCTTCGCATATAAGCCTCTGTTCAAATTAATCCCGTTGGACACAAAATTATTCCCGTTCAAAAGTGTTCTGTAAAGTACCGAGAGGGAATAGTACTTGTGTACTTTTCTTTTGCAGGCATCTTGTCGTTTTCGCCATTTGAATTAAGCTCAGCAGTTGACATCCAGCTCTCGTAAATCGTCAACTGCTTCGCTGCTGATTCATGTCTACTACTGCTTTGCGCTTCTGCTGAATTCTTTCGTTGCGTCTGGATCTTTGCGAATGGATGCAACGCTTCGCTACATCATCTTGCGACTGGATGTATAGCATCAGCTGGTTCATTGAAGCTCTCGACTGGATGAGTTGTTGCTTGCGTCTGGTTGTCCAGCTGGTGGTAACGATATGCTTGCAGCTGGTTGTCCAGTCGTTGGTTTCAAATGCTTGCGACTGGACTTCCCACGACTGGGTAGATCAAACGATGTCGTATCAACTTATTCAAACGACATCGTTTGCTATGCATCCTCGACTGGTTGAATATAACGTTGTTGCTCTAGGCTGGATGTACAGTAGCTACCTACTGATATCTTGCGACTGCTGGACTCAAACCATCTGCTGATTATGATGATGTCACCGATGACGTCATCAACGCTAAACCATCTGCTGATTCTTTAGCACGACGTCGCTTCATCTCTTTCACTTCTTTTCTCATCTGCTGATAGCTTCCTGCTGGTTACTGTAGCTTCCTGCTGAATGATGACGTCACTGCTGATGTCATCTTCGCTTAGCGCTTCAGCTGATCTTATCGTCCAGAACTCAACACAATTGTAAATCATCATACACACAATGAAAGTAAAGAATGCCATATAATAAATACGAATATCATATATAAAGATTGTCATATACAAGAGTCTATAAACCCACACGCCACAAGTTGGCTAGTTGGGCATCTACTCTAACACATGAGACAACGTCGGTGGATGGAGCTGCTAAAGGACTTTGATTGTGAGATTAAGTACCAGCCTGGGAAGTCGAACGTAGTGGCCGATGCTTTGAGCAGGAAGGCTAGTGAGATGCTTGCGTCATTCTACATCTCTAAGGATCAGGAACATCTTAACACTACGGGTTGGAAATTTTACCCGGCTGAGGATTGCGTTGTGGTTTCATCGTTCCAAGTGGAGCCACAGATTGTTTCGACTATTCGAGCAGCTCAGAGGACTGATCCGTCTATCCATGAGTTGAAGTTAAAGGTCAGGGCTGGCGAACTTGAAGATTATTCTATTTCTTCCGATGGTTCTTTGCATTTCCGGGGTAGGTTAGTTGTGCCCAATTTGATTGATTTGAAGGAGGAGATCCTTCGGGAAGCGCACTGTAGCAGACATAGTGTTCATCCTGGTGCACGGAAGATGTAACATGCTTTGAAGCCGCACTTTTGGTGGGCTGGCCTAAAGAGCGACGTTGCTGGTTTTGTTGCTCGTTGTTTAAATTATCAGATGGTTAAGGCCGAAAGGATGAGACCCGGTGGTTTGTTGCAGAGTTTAGAAGTGCCCCAATGGAATTGGGAGCACATAGCTATGAATTTCGTGACGCATCTGCCTCGCTCCAGCAGAGGATGCGATGCTATTTGGGTGGTTATAGACCGACTGTCGAAGTCTGCACATTTCATTCCCTATGGGATGACCTTCTCGTTGAAGAAGATGGCGAAGCTGTACGTTGATTTTGTTGTTAGACTGCATGGTGTGCCCGTTTCGATCGTTTCCGACAGAGATCCGAGGTTTAATTACAGGTTTTGGAAGAGTTTGCAAACAGCTTTGGGTACCAGATTGGCGATGGGCACCGCGTATCACCCCCAGACAGATGGCCAATCTGAGCGCACTATCCAGACGTTAGAGGATATGTTGCGAGCTGTTGTGTTGGATTTCGGAGGTATCTGGCAAGACGCATTGTCTTTGGTTGAGTTTTCGTATAATAACAGCTATCAGGTGATGATTGGCATGGCACCGTTTGAGGCTTTGTATGGCAGAAAGTGCAGATCGCCAGTGTGTTGGGAAGAAGTGGGGGAGAAGCAGCTATCTGCCCCTGACTTTGTGCAGCAAATGAAAGATCATGTGGATCTTATTAGACAGCGGATGAAAGCTGCCCAGGATCGCCAAGCCAGTTATGTGAATAAGAGGCGTCGACCTCTTGAGTTTCAGGTTGGTGATCGTGTATTTCTCAAAGTTTCTCCGTTTCGCAGTGTTATGCGCTTTGGATGCAAGGGAAAGTTAGCCCCTCGTTAAGTCGGACCTTATGAGATTGTTGAGAGGACAGAAAAGAGAAACAGTTGAGGAATAAGACCATTCCGTTGGTAATGGTGCAGTGGAGCAAACATGGAAGGGAGGAAGCTACATGGGAGCTGGAAGAAAAGATGCAGCGCGAGTGGCCGCATCTGTTTGAGTAGCTGTTGAGCTAAATTTCTAGTAGTTTGTAGCTTTTGGTTGTCTTTCTTCCCTAGTTGTTATTAATTGTTTGCTCAGTTATCTTGAACTCTTGGCCTTGTGTTAGGCAGATTTCTGTTTTGTTGTCTTGCTGCTGTGTAGTATTTCCAGATTATGAGGACGAAATCCTTTTTAGTGGGGGAGAAATGTGAGACCTGAATTGTATTAAGATTAATTTGGCTGGAATTAATCGGTTTTAGAGATTTCTGGAAGTTATCGTAGTTTGAGTAGAGATCTGGTTGTGAGATCTGGTTTTATGGTGAGAGCTGGTCGATTTGGTGAAATCCAGTCGTAGCGTGTTTTGATAGCACGAGATTCCTAAACGCCGTCGTTTTAGTGAAACCTGGATGCGTTGTGTTAAGTGAAAGCTGGTAGCGTGTTTGTATCCAGCTGCTGCTTTATTTTGTTTGTTGAGGGCAAACGACAGCGTTTCAATAAGTTGGTGCGACGTCGTTTGGATGTTGCGACTGGTACCAGCTGCGAGGATTTGTTCGCGTCTGTGTCGACTGGTTGTCCAGCTGAGAGCAGATGTCAACGATGGTCAACTCTACTGTAGCTTGCGTCTGGTTTCCTGTAGCTTGCGGCTGGTATTGCGCGAGGGTTATCGACCGGATTTGATATCGTCAGCTATGCGACGCCATTTTATTAAGTTGGAACGCAGCGTTTTGATGAAACGTCTGGTATCAGCTTTTGAGTGTTATACAATCCAGCTTTTTGATTTGAGAACCAACCGATGGTTTTAGGCGACCAGCTGGTGGCAGATTTGATGACGTAAGCGGTGCGACGTCGTTTTGCTAAGTCGCTGCGACACCGTTTTGATTAGCGTTGTTTGTGAATCAGCAGTTGGTTTCTTTGCATCTACTGGTTGTATTTTGTAGCGTGCGTCGACTGGTTTTGTCGGTGGATGATTTTAACCAGCTTTTACGCATGTATTTAAGGAAGACTTGGTCTTCGATTTTAAGCACCAGATCC
The DNA here is from genome assembly GCA_001598015.1 of Dorcoceras hygrometricum. Lineage (NCBI taxonomy): Eukaryota > Viridiplantae > Streptophyta > Magnoliopsida > Lamiales > Gesneriaceae > Dorcoceras > Dorcoceras hygrometricum. The sequence continues at coordinate 6,287 of KQ990147.1, forward strand.
CATACTTAGCAAAATATTATCTTGGTTGTCGACCTCTGTTCTTCGAACCCTAGTACTGTTCACCGTGAGCTTTTCCGGTGAATTCCTGTCATTTCCGACCGTTGTTTGGTACGTGCGAGGTAGCGTTGGACTCCTCTCGAGAAGCTCTTCCTTTCTATACCATTCTTGGAGGCTATTGTTGACTAGAGCGAGATAGCGAAGTTGCTGTCTTTGGCCGTGTGTTGTGTCGTTGAGGTAGAACTTCGAATTTTTGTTGAGATCTTAGTATTAGCCTTTGTTTAAGCTTCCTGTTTAGTTGTATGGGTGAATTGTTGCTGGTTGAGCGTGGCTCCCAGCCGTGAGATTCTGATAGCATCCCTGAGAATTATGCTTCGTTGTTTAGCAGGTTCTAACCAGATTTCTCGGGATTCCTTTGTGGTAATTGTTGAGCAGAATTGAGGTACGGATCTTGAGCTTGTAATGCATCGTGGAAACTGGCTTGGATAAATTGTGATATGGCTGTGTTTGGGTTGCTGTGTGATGTTGTTGCTCTGTGTGAGAGCTGTGTATGCTTACCATGTGTAATTGTTGTGTTGCATATGGTTATATGTTTGTTGTTCCAGCATGTTGCGTACACGCATTCCATTCAGCTATTGCAGCCTTCGTTCGTTGTTGTTTCTTTGTTTTCTTACCAGGATGCGAGGGCGAGCGGTGACTCCGCACTCTCATTTTCCCCTATGCGCCGAGTGGCTAGCTACCACAATTCATAGGTTGGGTTGTTGATGCATCTGGTAAGGGTGGGCGAGTAGGGGTGAGTGGGTAGCACCCACATGTCCTACACTCACCGTGGCCACATATTCTGTCGCAGATCCCGTTGAGCTGTTGTTTCCTTTCTCATGCATAGCATCTGCATTTTATTCTTGCTTTTTACTGCTGTTTTATAGTTGCTCTCCGTACCCCATGTCCCTCTGGGGCTTGTTGTTTTCCTTGTTTGTGTTGCTTTTCAGGAAACCCAGGTTTTACAGCTGGTCGTGGTTTTAACCCAGCTGGTGGTGCCCCAGGAGGTGGTTAGAGTATCCCAGTGGCGTATAACATATTTATATGTATCAGTATTCTTAGCCAGGGGATGCCCTGTGCTTTGTTGTCGTTTTTCGTTGTTGGAGTCTGATACATGTTGATGGTATGCTATATTGTTTGTTGTTGGCTGGTAGCCCGCTTGTGGTTGTTTTCTTAAACTGATATTCTGTCGTAGATCCCGTTGAGCTGTTGTTTCCTTTCTCATGCATAGCATCTGTATTTTATTCTTGCTGTTTACTGCTGTTTTATAGTTGCTCTCCGTACTGGAGTTTGACCCCATGTCCCTCTGGGGCTTGGTTGTTTTCCTTGTTTGTGTTGCTTTTCAGGAAACCCAGGTTTTACAGCTGGTCGTGGTTTTAACCCAGCTGGTGGTGCCCCAAGAGGTGGTTAGAGTATCCCAATGGCGTATAACATATTTATATGTATCAGTATTCTTAGCCAGGGGATGCCCTGTGCTTTGTTGTCGTTTTTCGTTGTTGGAGTCTGATACATGTTGATGGTATGCTATATTGTTTGTTGTTGGCTGGTAGCCCGCTTGTGGTTGTTTTCTTAAACTGGGATATCTATTTTGAGTATCGCATTATTTTAAATTATATTGTTTTTAACCGTCAGGCCAAAAGAGAAAATTTTACCCGCTTTTTAATGGCTTCTGCATGTGTTTGTGTGTGTTTACTCTGTTATGAGCACGAGGCCTGACATTTTCTAGGACCATTGTTTGAAAAACATCACGAGGAAATGGGATTACGTCAGATGAGTAGTTTCTATATGGCAAGTGGAAGATTGTTAGAGGAGGTGTCCAGCTATCCAACTTTGTTGTGGGCTTTGTTTACTCTCCTTGTATAACAATCTTTATTCATATATATAATTTACATTTATTATTATGGCATTTTTTATCATTATTATCATTAAAAACTTGTTGGATAAAGACATTGAATGTACTAAAATGTATTTTTAGATGTGATAGTGGATATGATGGCTATCATGAAACACATCGTATAGTAACTGTATATTCTAAATGAGTTCCTAGTCGATTGATCCATCCACAAGAAGGATAAGAGCCGCCCGAGCTTGTGAAAAGAATCTGCTATGCGGACTACCACGTTTCGTTGGCAAGAAACATAGAGATGTGCTAGGTATGCATATGGATAGTCAACATTTATAGAACTAATCTCGTTAGAAATGTCCAAGTGGTTATCATTTGTCGAGTGAACTAACCCAAGGTTTTGGTTGTACATGATTAGTCCTTGTTAATCGAAACAACATTAAGACTCTACATGCTAGTGCCAAACTTTGACTCTTTTACCGACACCCTGAGGGTCATCAGGTGGCGGGATTGGGTGAGGTCACGGTGCATGTAAGAGTCGATGCTTTGTTATAGAGGATTCACCGCTCGTCTAAATGCATGGATATCCTATGCCATCTGAAAAGATAATACTGTGACAAATCTCTGTCAGAGTACTAGATGTGTTTAGAGTAAAAGAGTTTACATAGTTGCACGTGAGATGTCACTATTCGATTTCTAAGATGCACTGCATAAGAAATATAGTGACTCTCGAGTTACCAATGGTCATTGATTAATCTGGATATTTGATTTGAATGGACCATCTGTACGATACCTAATGGTTATTGTAGGTAATACAGTGATATCTGTAGAATCATGGGATATCTAGAGAATCATGGGACGATGTTGCTAGACTCTTTACCATGGTTCGATAGGCAAGTCGGAGAATGTGTTCTCCAAGTCCCACGGGGTTGTAAAACAACGGCTAGCAATATCCCTGAACTATTGAGGGTCATACAAGTATTGGTTTCCTTATTCCCGTATGGATACAAGACTCCAGGTGTTGATTGTAGAAGCAGGGAGAATGAGAGCGTAATTTACAGAATCATTGAAGGGGGTGGAGCTACCATCACTACTACAAAACAGGCCTTTAAAATGTGCAATAGACAATGGATTCATACAGAACCATTGTTTTTTAATTTATAACAAGGGTTTTGGTGAAATCCGTTGTTGATGAGCGCGTTTTTTTAATTTATAACAATGGTTATTAAAAAATCGATGTCTTATGGTAATGTTTTTGACGCAACGACAACAATTTTATTAACTTTGTTGTCATTAGCGTGTTTTTGAAAAATGATGTCGGAAACGACAACGGTGTCATAACAACCATTGTCATTGAGCGTGTTTTTAAAGCCAATAACAACAATTTCGTCAATTCATTGTTGTTTGAGCATGACATTTATTCCAAAATCTTTGCAAGCTTTCTACGTAATATTCCTCTTTCTTCCTTGCTAGCCCTCTTTCGATTATCTCTGAATTTTCTCCTTCGATTCGTTTAATTGGTCACTAACATAGCCCTCTTTCGATCGTCTCTTGTCTGTTCTTGTGTTTTAACCTTGAAATTGAAGCTGATCTGTGAGGAACGGTTCTGAGCTAAACTGCATAGTTGGGTGTTATGATGGTTTTTGTCACAGGATATTTATGGGAAAACAGCTTAGGAGTGAGCAGCTCTGGGAGGCGCTGTGTAGTGTAGGTGTGAGCAGCTCTGGGAGGCGCTGTGTAGTGTAGCGGATGCGAACTGGAGTTTTAGATGGATTCAGCTTAGGGATGTTCTGGGTGCTCTGAGATGAATGTTTAGATCGTGAGTGTTGTGCTGCGTCGCTTAGTAGTATCAGCTTAGGCGTAAGCTGTTAGTAGCGTCCTGTGTAGACCAGTGCTGTTTGCTGTCTTCAGCTTGGGTGAGAGCAGTTCGTAGTTATCAGACCATCGCAGGCGTTTTCTAGGGAAAACAGCTTAGGAGTGAGCAGCTTTGGGAGGCTTTGTGAAAGTAGCTGATGCGAACTGGAGTCTTAGATGGATTCATCTTAGGCATGTTATGGGTGCCCTGAGCTGAATGTTCAGATCGTGAGTGTTGTGCTGCGTCCCTTAGTGGTATCAGCTTAGGCGTAAGCTGGTAGTAGCGTCCTGTGTAGGCCAGTGTTGTCCGCTGTCTTCAGCTTGGATAAGAGAGTTTGTAGTTATCAGACCAGTCGCGAGCTGTTTCTGGGGAAAACATCTTAGGAGTGAGAAGCTCTGGGAGGCGCTATGCACCGTAACTGATGTGAACTAGAGTCTTAGATGGATTCAACTTAGGGATGTTCTGGGTGCCCTGAGCTGAATGTTCAGATTGTGATTGTTGTGCTTTGTCGCTTAGTGGTATCAGCTTAGGCGTAAGTCGGTATTAGCGTCCTGTGTAGGCCAGTGTTGTTTGCTGTGTTTCGAGTGTGAGCTGGTTTAGCACTTTTGAGCTGGATTGTGCGAGATATGCGTACGTGAGAGTTGAGCTGAGTGTGCGAGCTGATATGGGAGTGTGAACTGTTTGGCGAGCGTGAGCTGGGCAGTGAGGGTGTAAGCTGTCCTGAGAGTGTAATCTGTGTGAGCATGATCTGATTAGCAAGCATAATCTATGTAAGTTGTCCTAAGGTGTAAGTTGTCTTGAGAGTGTAATATGTGTGAGTGTGATCTAAGTAGCAAGCGTATCTGTGTAAGTAGTCCTGAGGGTGTAAGTTGTCCTGAGAGTGTAATCTATGTGTGCGTGATCTGAGTATCAGCTTGGGGACCCTAGGTGGTCGGTGGCACTGTAGATCAGATCACGGTGGTTTAAGTATATATACTTACTTTGACCGTGTGCACGTCATTCACTTCAAACACTTAGCGTATTTTCTCTCGAGAGAGCGAACCTTACCCTGTAACGAACCCTTACTGTTCACCGAACCCTATCTTCTCCGATTGCTGATGGTAGACGTCTCAGCTTGGTGGAGCAAGGTGGGTAGCATTGAGTTCCTCTCCTCAAGATCATTCATTACATACCGCTTTTGGAGCCGTTGGTTGGCTGGAAAAGTGAGCACGATGTAGGCAGTGTGTACTGACTTTTCGCAATTTCCGGCTAGTTGGTTCTTCAACTCCGGTAGAGCCTTCGGGTAAGTGTTAGTTCTTGTTCTACGCATCATTTATAGCCGGTTATCGTATTTAATTGGGGGTGTAGGTTCGAGCTATGCTGAGCTAGTAGCTCCCAGTTCTATTTATGTCATAGTTTGTCCCCGAGCTGATGTCGTGTGATTGAGCCTGTTGTAGCTTTGTGGTTGTTCGAGCGTATCTGTCGAGTTTCTCCACGAGAGATGGAGGAGCAGTAGACGTATACTGTGAGCTGTTGGTGTTTTGTTTTTCTCGTACGATATGTTTCAGGTATTGCTGAGTAGTTAAGGTACGGATTTGAGCTTATAGTTACAGCTTTGAGATAGTCATGGATGTATCTGTATGCGTGCTGGTATGCTTTTATGTGGTTACTTAATTTCATATTATGTTTGTATTGGATACTTGTATTTGTTGAATGATTTCTGCATTAGTATTGTCTCTTGGGCTCAGAAACCACTCGATGGTAACTGTGTACAACCTTTATCCATGATATGGAATACAGACAATTGTCATGATCATTTATCGTTCAAAGTGCAGGAAACTATGAAGGCCATTGTTTCTACCGGATATGTGAATCACTTGTTTGTGAAGTTCATGATAAGTATTTATATATGCTGAAGGTAAATCTATTTGCAGAAGCTTGCTGTCAATTTTTATTGTAATGGTCTTTTTAATGCCAGCAGTTTATCGTTTGTCCTTTATTTGTAGGAAGCTTGTAGGAAACTTGCTGGGAAGCTTGTAGGAAGCTTGCTGGGAGGCTTGCTGGGAAGTGTAATGAATTTGTAGGAAGCTTGCTGGCCTGGGAAGTGTAATGAATATGTAGTTTATAATTTCTACAAATCTGTTTCTAGAAGCTTGTTGGGAAGTGTAACATTGTAATTTTCCATAATCTGGTCCAATTGGATAGAATTTCATCATATTTTTTGTTGTGTAATTAATTGAAATTTCTAATATTCGTATACATAAATTGATATTTAATTCGTATTATTATAATAGGCTACAAATTTGTATTATGGAGAAAAAAATTGATATAACAATGGGTTTTTAAAAACCGTTGTCGAATAATGAAAAACCGTGTTTAAATTCACAGATGACAACGGTTTAACTTACTTATTTTTTTAACAATTACAACGGATTTTGTCCGTTGTTATATGTTTCAAACAACAACGGATTTTATCCGTTGTTACACGTTATACGTTCAAACAACAACAGATTTTATCCGTTGTTATACGTTCAAACAACAACGGTGCAAATCCTTTGTCGTTAACCAGAACTTTTAACAACACACGCTTCGACAACAATTGATTTGCCTAATAGACAACGGTGAAAATTTGTTTTTCTATGACCTGTTTGGTAGTAGTGCATATTTAGAATCAGTGGTCAAGGAATTGGAAAATAAATAATTTCATATACTAAGCGCATCTCTGAGATCGTGATTATGATGACACCACAACGATAGACTCGAAGCTAGTAGGCATAGGCTTGGGCTTGCCAAGGCCCATCAAGCAACTAGTTGAGCCCATGGAATTGTGTATAAATATGGCACTTAGGGCTAGTTTTGGAAGAGGTTAACTCACTTGTCTTGCACAACACCCTAGCCCTACCCTACTTCAGCCAGCCTCCTTTTTTGTGTGTGTCCCGTTATGGAGGTTTGTACATGACAACTTGCAAGCTTGCAAGAGAATTCGGTTACTGGTCGTGGACCATATTTGGAGTTAGATCGACGTTCAACCGAAGAAGAGTCATACCCGCTTAAAAATCGGACTTGTTGGTATCGGACGCTATGTCGCCGAAGGTAATCTGAAGACTTTATCCTCTCAAAGTATTCACCGAACAAATAAGTTTAAATCCACTCTCGTCATATGCAAACTTGCTAGTGATAAGTTATTAGAGATCAAATCAATATTACATGGTTTCTAAGAAGATCTTTTATATTAACTTATCACTCCAAAATAAGAAAAGTACAAAGGCTAGTGATTTTCCTTGACTAAATTTGTGAGGACTGTAATTAGCCGAGAGGATTAACGGCTTAATCAGTCCAGATTAGTGGTTAACTAATCAGGATTAAGCTGCTTAGAGAGTCTCGGTTGAGATATCAGTCTGGACACAAGCTAGTTTTAAGTATCGTGCTAAGCTGATGAGGCAGGAAACTGCTTTGTGTTCTAGTTTAGATCAGCACGTGTGTGAGTTGTTTGAGAGACCTGTGCTGATCTTGGGAGAGTGAAATGCTTCGGGTTGCAGTTTAGATCAGCACCTTGTGAGTTGTTCCGGTGTTCTGTACTGATATTAGAGGTGTAGCCGATTAGAGTGCGCTGGAAGCACAGTTTGAGAGATTCAGCTTAGTAGCGTGCTGGGTGCTTACGCGAGCTGGACCAGATCGGGTGCAAGTTGACAGATGAGCTATGTGCTGTGTTTAGCCGTGCTAGGCATGTGAGCTATACTGTTGCTGCTGTAGCGTGGACCAGTCCAGTGTAGCGGTCTGTGCTGGTAGCAGTTTGGAAGTAGTGTAATATGGATACATCTTTGGGGCGTTACGCTACGTCGCGAGCTGGGTTGACCATCGCATGCTGGTTTTAGTACGCGATCTGAGTTGGCCGGTGTGAGCTGAGCAATGTAAGCTGTGAGACCCGAAAGATTAGTGGAGCAATTAATTTAATTAATCAGTTTTAGCATAGATCGGATCAGGCGTGAGCTGATCTGGGACGGGCCAGCTCTGAGCTGGTATGCTTAGTAAACGTAAGCTGGTCTGGAGCAGATCAGAGCAAGATGATTCGAAGGAGAGCGAGCTGGTCAGTGCATGGAACAGCTCTGGATTAGTTTTCGTAGAACGGTCCGAGCTGGATGGTTGGATTGCTTATATATTGTTGTTGCAAGCTACTCTGGGTACGCTAAGCTGGATATTCGAAGCGGTTGCCGAAGCGACGTAGTTGGAGAAACCAGCTTAGAGGGCACAATCTGTTAGTACTGTGCGGACAGTCCCGATTTGAGGGTTTAGTGTAGATCGGCTTGGTTCGAGGGTTTAGTATAAACCGGTACGGTTCATGGGTATCAGCTTAGGCGAGTGCTGATAGTGTGCGAGCTGGTCTTCTTGCGCGTGATCTGGTGATCCCGAGCTGAGGTGTGGTGCGACGTCGTTTTATGTGAAGTCATCTTAGACGCTAGCTGGATGGTACGCGTGGGCTGGCCAAGGCGTAATCTGTTGCTACTATATACGTGTGATCTGTTCTGGTAGCACGAACTGGATGACGTATACCAGCTTGGATGAGCTGTAGATGGCCATTGTTCACCAGATCGCGGGGGACTTATATATAGAAGACTTTTACCATGCGCACATCATTATTTCCAACACTTAGAAAATATTTCCTCTCGAGAGCTCGACATCCCAGCCCGTCTTAGAACCCTAACTATTGTTCACCATAACCTGATTTCCTCCGATTCTTGGCGGTAGACGATGCAACTTTGAGCAAGGTTCGTAGCATTGAGTTCCTATTTCCATGGCGCTTCTTCCTATACCTCTTTCGAAGGATTTGGTGGACTAGAAGAGTGAATGTGAAGGATCTACAGTGTGCTATTGGTTCGTATTTCGGCCGATTGGGTCTTCCGTCTAGATAGTTCTTTCGAGTAAGTGTTAGATCCTCCCTTACGCTTCGTTTAGAGCTATCTGTTGTGCTCGAAGGGTAAGATAGAACTGGGTTGAGCTATGGCTTCCAGTTTCGATATTTCTGTGCTTACTGTCCTTGAGCTGATTATCGTGTTTGGCTAAGCAGGTTTCAGATCTGAGTTGTTCGTGACTCTTGTTGTGGTAATTGTAGCACTGAAGCTAAGGTACGGATGTGAGCTTATATTTACAGCTTTGAGATAGGCTTGTGTATAAATGATCATGTGTTGTTATGTTGAGCAGTGTGTATTTTGTTGGTTCTATGCTATTGCTTGCATCTGATCTGTTATGTGTTATCTTGCAAGTTGTTCTTATGCATACACGCATGTCATGTTGTTACGCTCTGTTCCTTGCGATCCTATGCTAGCAGCCTGCTGTGAGAACCTATGATCTGTTGTCTTTCGCTATGGAGCTGACCCGTGTTGACAGGATGCGTGTGATTGAGCGGATGGGTAGCTCCCATTCTCTCACATGTACTATGGCCCTGTTCTATCTTGTGATGGTACTACGTGTTATTGAGCGGCTGGGTAGCTCTCATTCTCTCACATGAGTTGCGGCCATCCTTGTTCTTCATTGTGTCTGGTACTATGTTGTTAGAGTAGGTGCCCAACTAGCCAACTTGTGGCATGTGGGTTCTTGTTGACTGTATGTAAAACGATCTTTATTTATGAATTCGTATTCTTTTATGGCATTCTTTATCTTCATTATTATGATTACAATTGTTGGATAAAGACTTTGAATGCACTATAGTGTATGTTAGATGTGATAGTGGATTTGATGGCTATCATGAAACACATCTAATACTCACTGTGTATTCTAAACATGTTCTTAGTCGATTGGACCATCCAAAAGAGGATAAGGACCGCCCGAGCTTGAGACTAGTATCTGCGATGCGAATTACCACGTTTCATTGGTAGGGAACATAGTGATGTTCTGAGCATGCAGATGGATAGTGACCTGGTGATCTATCCAGTCCTCATTACTTGAAACATCATTGAGACTATACATGCTAGTAGCCTCACGTTGACTCGTTTACCGACTCCATGAGGGTCATCAGGTGACGAGGTTCTGTGAGGTCACGACGCATGTAGGAGTCGATGCTTTGTTTTCGAGGATTCACCGCTCGCGTTGGTGCGTGGATATCCTATGTTATATGATAATAGTGTGAAAAATATCTGTCCATAGTACTAGATATACTTTAGGTAAATGCGTTTACCAAGTAGCACATGTGATGTCACTATTTGGTCTCCTAGATGTATGCATGGGCATCGAATCTCTAGAGACTCTTTATTTACCAAATATCGTTGATTCGTTGGCATATTTAAGCTGAAAAGACCGTACTGTAGCTAACCTTGACCAACTGGTTCTTGCAGGCACTATCAGTGATACCTAGGGGATCATGTGGCGATGTTGCTAGACGCTTTACCATGATTCAATGGGTAAGTCTGAAAATGTGTTTTTGGAGTCACAAATGTTGTGAGCTCATGGCTAGTTGTATCCCTGAACCATTGAGGGTCACACAAGTAGTGGTTTCCCAATTCCCGTACGGATATGGTACTCAAAGTGTTGAGTATTGTAGGACGAAGGTTGGGAGTATGACTTCCTAAAAGTAGTTAAGGGGGTAGGACTTCCATATTTAGCTAATGAGAGTAAACCTGTCATATATAGATTTAGTGGTCCAAAAATTTTATTTTGCATCATAATGATCAGTTTTGTAAACTGAGTACATCGGTGATATCTAATCATCGATCGGGATTATGATGAGACCACAATCGAGGTATTCGAAACGAATGTTCACAATTAAACTTGAACCGAATGTGCACTGTTCGAGTTGAACCGAATGTTCACAGTTTGAGTTGAACTGAATGTTCGCTGTTCGAGTTGAATCGAATGTTCATTTGAGTTGAACGGAATGTTCACTATTTTGTTCAAATCAAACTCTATCCCTAAACCTATAAATATGGAAATGAGGAGACACTTTTAAGGAGTGAGAAAGAAAAACACCAAAAGCTATTCAGCAAACTCCTCCCCTCTACCTTCTTCCCTCTCCGTCGTCAGAATTTGTTCCGACCATCTCCGCGAGGAGATTCCGTCCATGAAATTTTCGTCGGTTTTCTAGTGTAAATCGGCGAAGGAGTTGAGATTTTGGTCGTGGACCGGATTAGGCGTCGATCCAACCGATCAACCGTTGAAGTGCCGATTCCCTCGTGGAGTTGGTCGAAGCCAAGCGCTTAGACGCCAGCAAGATAACCTTATGAACATTGTATGAATGTTTTGATTATTGTATAGGTGTATTGACTGTTCCCGGGCTCAAATTTTTAAATTCTTGCCGTGCGCCCTGAGATCGGGATCCGGATCCGTCGCTATGCCAACAGTGGTATCAGAGCTTTGGCTCGGATCTTCAATACACCATACTGCCTGAATTGCATCAAAAATCTCTTTTTCCAAAAAAAAAATTCCGGCAGCACGCCGTCGGCCATCGTGCGCACATCGTGCCGCACGATGTGCGCCCATCGCGCATCCCGTGTGCAACTGCCGTGCGTTAATCGTGGTGCGTATCGTAGAGGTGGGCGCACGCTATGCGTGCACGTATCGGCAGGCGTTGCGCGTTGAGAGTTGCGCGCATTGGCCGATACCCATGCGCGCACGTTGCACACGGGGGTGCGTGCACATTGCGCACGCTTGTGTTCGCACCCGCCACCCCTCCTGTGCAAGCTGGTCGCGCAGGTGGCCGCCCCCTTGCGCACACGTTGAGCACAGGGACGCGCACCACGTGCAAAACGGGTGCTGCACGCGTGCGGGGCGGTGGGGACCGGGCGGAGATGCGGCTGCGGATTTTGAATTCTAGGGTTTTTTCGAGCCTGTTCCGCGCAGGCCCGGGGGGTTTTTTGAGCCCAAAATTGATGCAATTAAAATAAAAAAAATAAGATTTTATTTATAAAATATGATTTTATATTTAAAATGTGATTTTGTTGAATAAAAACAAATTTGATTTGATTATTTTATTTGTGTCAATTAATTGAGATAATTGAATAGATAATGTTTGGGATGATCGAGACCCGTGCCCAATATGTTAGGTTTATGCTAGGTTTTACAATTCTTGGTTGTAATATTTTTGAATTCATTTCAAATTGGGTCTGGTTTATGGCCCGTTCCCACCCCTCCCACCCCTTTAAAATGTATCCCTATTTGTCATGGTTATTTAAATGTAAATATTAGACTTAGTGGGAGGATAATTTTGAAGATGGTGGAGATGATGATCAAAGATATTGAAGACCGAAGACTTGTAAAACTGGAATCTTATGTAATAGGATTACATTTGCATACTGCACGTCACCTAGGATTGGACCTAGATCTGTGCTTGGCAACCATGGATCGCATAGCTCTCGCTTATCGATCATCCCAATCATATATGTGATATATATCTGTTGAATCCACAATTTTTAAATTTTATTTGAAACTATTGAGACCAAATTTCAAAATTAAAATCCCTCATTTTAAATTTGATTTAAAATTTATATCAATATTAAAAGTTTCATGCTTAATTTGAAGGAACTTAGTTTATTGATAATTATGAGGAAATGTGACAAAACTTTATCTGAGGGAGTCCTTTATAGACTAGCTTATAAATGGCTTGTATCATCTAAGTCTCCCTTAAGGGCGTTGCTTTGTCTAAGGAGCTTGGTTTTTAAGTGGGCCTTAGCCCCTCCAACCACCTGGAAGCACTCTTAGAGAATGTTAGTCCATGACTTCTAAATTGATCATAAAACAAAAGTTTATTCGATAAGATCATGAAGCTAAGGGAATTTAAATATTGTTTAAAATTTCCTACCTTCCATCAACAATGGGTGTACGTCGATGCTACGTGCATACATAGCCCGGCTCATATTATTGGGGGGTTCTGTGTGCCGGAAAGTTTTACATGTCATTGACACTTGCTGTGAGTTGGTTGGAACTCCCTTTAACGTTGGCTCATATTATTGGAGACATTAAGGGGACCGTCCATCACGACTCAACATTGATGGGTCATCTTGACACGTGACAGTAATCGGCGTCATATTATTTCCCTTACTGGACGTGAGGTAAATACATGGAGGTTGCACCTGTTGTAATTGGGCTCTACCTTTTGAGGGTCATGATTGGCTGATATTATTCGGGACCATGATTTCTTGATTGGACTCTGTGTACCCACTAAGGAAACTAGCTTTCTCGATTTCATTAGAGGGTGGTGAAATTGTTAAAATAGTGGGGGATAATTCATAAAACTAAATGACCATGTTTTATGTCTTAGAGTTATTCATGAATAGTCAGTAATGCATGTCTGTTTTCTTTTCAGTATAAACTGCTTTCATTATGCCTTCGATCAAAAATCCACTTGCGGCTATACTAGATAGCAACAAGTTCACTGGCTTAAACTACCAAGATTGGCTTCGAAATCTCAAGATTTTCTTGGCTTCGGAGAAACTTCTCTACAAGCTAGAGAAGATCCTCCGAAGGAAGCCCCTGCCAATTCCAGTCCTGAGGAGCTGGCAAAATCTGGATAAATGGTGGGATGATGAGCTTAAGGCAAGGTTCTATATGATAGCATCCATGTCCAATGAATTGCAGCGGCGATTCGAGAAGACGGAGTATGCTGCTGGCATACACCTTCATCTCAAAGAGCTATATGGGGAGAACTCTCGGACTGAGAGGTTCACTACTGTCAAGGAGCTCATGACAAGTCGCATGCGCAAGGGGACTTCGGTCCAGGAGCATGGGATCCATATGATTGGGCTCATTGAGAAGTTAGTGGGCCTTGATATCACGCTTCCACAGGAGCTATCTGTGGATCTGCTTCTCCTCTCCCTCACTGCTGCATTCGACCCCTTTGTGGTCAACTTCAACATGAACAAGCTGGAGGCCACCCTTGAAGAGGTGGTAAACATGCTTGTCGTGTTCGAGGGACCATAAATAAGGACAAGCCCCTCTTCCTTTTGGGCTCTTCTTCCTCTGCGGAGAAGGGGCCCAAACGCAAGGGTAAGAAGCGTTATGCCCCTGCGAATGAGGGAAAGCCCTCCAAGAAGCCAAAGGCAAGGGATTCAAAGCCGAATAAATCTGAAGATGTTTTCCACCACTGCCAAAATCCTGGGCACTGGAGGAGGAACTGTAAGGATTATCTCGAGCAGTTGCAAACTGCAAAATGTATGTTCTACATTGAAATAAATATGTCTCTTGATACCGGATGTGGATCTCATATCTACAATGACTTGCAGGTAATGACAAGAAGCCGGCGTCTTAGGGAGGGTGAGACCCACTTGAGGCTTGGCAACGGAGCAAGGGTTGCGGTCGAAGCTATCGGAGATGTTTATTTATTTCTTTCCTCAAATTTTAAGTTATTGTTGAGAAACGTTTTATTTGTTCATGAATTAATAAAGAACGTTATTTCCATTTATATTCTTGATAGTGATGGATATTATTGTCATTTTACCAATTCGATTTACAATATTTACAAGAATGAATGTTTAATAGGAATTGAGGAACGCGAGAACGATCTATTCGCCTTAAAATTGAGAGAAGTTCCAACTCGCAATGTGGAAACACACACAACAACAATAAAAAGGAAAATGATAATCTGAACCCGGCACAACTTCGGCATGCTAGGCTAGGTCATATTTCCTTAAATAGTATGAACAGTTTATTAGGAGCTACATGTTTAATATGTCTGATATTAACTCCTTACCAACTTGTGAATCCTGTCTCAAAGGAAAAATGACAAAATTGCCCTTCACGGGCAAGCCTGAACATGCCCAAGGTCTATTGGATCTGATTCATAC